>CAJQZP010000256.1:0-52538 GCA_907164705.1 Parnassius apollo | reverse complement strand
CCTCGGGAAAACGTCTCCGAGTGCCTCAACAAACTTGTCTGAAGTAGAGTCTTTGCTGAACAAAGTCTCGGATTGGGAGCGACTCCAGTTTAATCCTCAGAAGACACAAGTTTGCGCGTTAACCGTTGAAAAGAACCCCTTTTTCGTATCTCCTCAGTTTCAAGGCACTCTCCTTGTTTCCTCCGCCAGTATCGGAATCCTCGGCGTCAACATATCGAGTGATGTGCAGTTTCGTGGTCACTTGGAAGAGAAGGCCAAATTGGCCTCTAAAAATCTTGGCGTGCTCAGCAGAGCGGAACAGTATTTCATGCCGGCACACCACACGCAATTTCACAAGGCGCAGATTCGGCCACACATGGAATACTTTTCCCATCTCTCGGCTGTGGCTCCCCAGTGCCAGCACCTTCCACTTGACCGCATCCAGCGCCGAGCGACTCGAATCGTCAATGACCGAGTGTTTTACGATCGGCTCGATTCACTGGTGCTGCAAAGAGATGTTACATCTCTTTGCGTATTTTATCGCATCTATTACGGGAAGTGCTATGAGGAATTGTTCGGATTAAGCCCAGCCGCCAAATTATATGAACGCACTACGCGGCAAACTTCCTGTTACTATCCACACAATCTGGATGCTTGGCGGTCCACCACTGTACATTTTACTGGGAGTTTTCTTTCGCGTACGATCTCTCTGTGGAATAATTTACCACCGGCGATTTTTCCGAACCGATTCGACCTTCAAGAAAAGAGCTTACTCCTTTCTAAAGGGCCTGCAACGCACATTCAATTCCTCTGGTGTTGCGGATATTTATGGGCGGCGGTAGTTACTTAACAACAGGTGAACAGTATGCTTGCTTGTTCCCTTTTCTATAAAAAAAGGCGATGCATTATTGCTAAGAAAAGATCGTGGTTGTACAGCGTTTCTGAATGGGACTGGACATAGCTAGTCTTTGTTGAGTTGGTTAGTTGGTTTATAATTTTTTTATTTTCCACGTATGTCACAGTGCAAATTCTTACTTTAATTTCGATTCATATAGATCGAACATGGAAAAGAAAGTTAGAAAGAAAAGAAGAAGACTTCTCCTAGACGGAGAGTTACTGTTACCCGTACATTTGCAACTTTTATCTTATAATATTAATTTTCATTCGTTCATTATAGCTAGTATCCGACGGAAGTTCGATTTCTGGCCGAAGCCCTATCCTTAAAAAATTAATCGGCTATCGCCACAACCTTCGGGTGAAACCGAAACCGTAGGCTTAAATAATCCAAAAAATTCAGTTCAAGATTGGCAAAAACTAATATGATTTATTTAAAAAAATTAAATTAAAGGTTTATTATATTGACTGTATAACAATATGTATACAATATTGAAAGGTAATTTTATTCATAGTCTCTAAAAATTGATCTAGAGATAATGCAAATTGCATCGTCACGTCCTTCACGCTTTCACTCATTCGTAATAGTAGTTCTTTCAAGTTTGTTCATTTGGTAGAGCCACGCTGCAGCTATATTACGGTTGTAACACGAAAGGGTCGGCTAGACCGGGGAAGGACCACGTTTTTACAGAACACCATCGTAAAATAGCAGTTTGATGCTGCTGGGTTTGGTATGGTGAGTGTAGAGAACCGGAGACCCGTTTTACTGGGATCGTGGCATTTCATCTTAGTCCTTAGGGGTGACAACGCATCTGCATTTGAATTCTCAATCGAAGTTAAATGTAGATGTCTACAGGCCCCAGCATACACTTACTATCAGGTGGACTGTGTGTTCGCTCGTCACCCTAACTCTACTTTTAAAAAAACTTCCTAGAAATCCACGGCGTCGGCCAAAACTTGAGCCTATTTGCGCCGAAGCCAATGTTTTCACCGAAGGTGTTTTATTTTAGCAGAAACCGAAGCCAAAGCTGAAGGTTCGGTCAGAGACTAATATAGCTATCAAAAGTTCACTGTTAAACAAAGGGTAAACCTTTGGGGGAGACCTTTGATCTCCCTCATATGGGGATTAAGCCATAGTTGCCCCCTTAGCAGTGGTTTGGTAACCACAGGTTATCAATTACGGCCTCTTATAGTATAGCTTTCGCAATTGAAAATTAACCTAGTGATGGAATCCTTTTATTACTAGGAGTCCATCTGGGCATGTCTCTCTTACATGTTTCTATAGCAAAACAGCATTATACCGTTTTGTTTTTCTAATAAAGGAAAAGAACTAGTACCTACAATTTAATTACAATCTGTGAGACATTCAATTTCATTTCACAGAGGTGACAAAGCGCTCTTGCACAGTCTATGGGTTGCAAGTCCCTTTCCGACAAAAATGTTATAATGTTAAAAAGTATAATTATAAATAATACTAATATTAACAATAATAATAAGAAAAGTTATAATTATAAAGAATAATTATATGTTTAGCTATATTTTAAACTCATTAAATTTTCACAATTGAGCAACTATTTCCTTTATACGAGGTTACATTTCTTAAAATGCTCGATGCCTTCTGGCGATTTTCACAAAGACTAGGCACTAGGCAACAATAATACAAAGGCGATATGCAACCCCTTGTAATGTGGGTGTGTCTTTAAATTTTATGTATAGTAGTGAGGCAAAATAAAGACGATTCGAAAAACTTTTGTAGTTACAATTTAGGGAGCTTAGTTTCAAATGCATTACCGGCTCTCATTTCCTTTGACGTAGTTAATGATATATTTAACGTATGTTTGCTTTTTCTGTTACCGTTAAAGTTACAGCCTATTAATAAAGGCCACTGCTGAACAAAGGCCTCCTCTACAGATTACCTCATATTTGCATCATAACTCCTAAGAATATAGAATATCCCGCTTCAATCTCTTTTTATTCGCACACAAAATGAAACGCAGAATGCCAAGCACTTGAAGTTTTTTTTTAGAACATAATTTACATTAACTTGATAAAGAAATTAGTAATTTAAAATGCGTTACTCGTCTGAACTAAACCTATATTTTAACAATAACAGTTACCATGAAATTTAAAAGAAAAGTTTTGAAATCAGTAATAGTTTTCCAGTATAGTTAATCAGTTTATTTAAATAAAATTTTACAAAGATTTACTACAGAAAATATTCGTTTGTGAAATAATTACCAATTTTGATTGAACTATTTGCTACTACTTAAAGAATAACAGTGTAGTTTTATCTTTCTGACATGCTTCCCAGCCAGAAATCAAGCATTCTTACCAGTCAGAAACTCATTATTTGGGTAAAATTCACTTTGCTTTAAAATTCCATACCCTAAAACAAACAATACTATAGGGTCACTTTGTAGTCCGTTCGTCTGTCCGTTAGTCAAGACCTTTTTTCTCAGATACAAAGATAAAGAAAAATATCAAATATAAAGATCTACGTTTCTTTGGAGGTGTAATATTTTCTAGGTTCTGAAATCTCACAGTAAAAGTAAAGAAAAATATCCGAAAATTATTTTATCACATGAAAATTTTTTTTGCAATTATAAACTTGCATTTGCATCTGAATTAATTATCGCTTAATGTACGATGTAAGGGAGACAATGTCATGACATTTAATAACATATTGTTTATTATTACTATGTGACACTACACTGTGTTCGTTTAATCCTATTGTGAATCTGAAGCAGGTCAAGTTTTAATTGCATTTGATGCAAGCTGCAAGCTGGGCTCAATCCCTGCCAGCGCTAATGAAATTGTTGATTGCAATTTTAAGTGCTAATTTACAACGTATTCGGCAGTGAAAGAAAACATCTAGAGGAAACCAGCTAATCTGACGAATATCTGATGAAATATATTTATCGACATGTATGTGGCGATAAAGGTGTATTTATTGTCTCGTTAGTTAACCTCGCACACGCAAACAATTTGGAACTTTTAGAAATATATGCGACGCGAAAAATAATTAATTTAGACAAAACACTAGAATATACATTATTTTCCATAAATGAGTGAAGCAGTGGCGTTAGGGAATCGATTACTCCGTCTCAAAATGTAAGTGTTAAAAGAAAGGTAAATACCAAAAATTTATCCAGGTCTTTCCAACCAAGTATGAACCTATAATACTTGTACATCTAAAATTACAATTTTTCAAAAAATCAGTTACTGAGTTTCTCTGTCCAGAAATTCTCAGTAGCAGCCCGGAGTTAACAACTTGGCAGTGTTTCACTCCGATGCCTCGGAAAACACGAGAAGCTGTTTGTCCTGCACATGAACTCTCTCCGGTCGTTTTTTTTGCCTTCCTATCGTACAGTGAGAGTAAAGAAATAGGGCGAGCACACGTGCTTGCGCACACATTCCTACATGTACTATAAGCCTGTCCTGCACAAATTGCTAACCTCCATTGGGACGGGCTGCCAAGACCGAAATTTGGTCGGGAGGACATTATTATCTTAGGATAATGTTCTTATCATTATTATTTTATAGTACTGTAACTTTCCAGAAATGTACATTATATTAATAATGGTTAAAATTTTTTAAGATACATAAATTGAAGAATCGATATTAGTTAACAAAATATTCACCTAACTTTGCTCAAAAATCGCATTTCAAAAAATGTTTACTAATACTATGGTTAGAAAAAAAGTTGTCAAATGCATACGTATGTTCGATAGAAACTGTAGTGTTGGACGACATACAAACGTTATGGGACACTTATTAAAGGTCTATTTATAATGGTCAAATTACGAACGCAATATTGTAGTATGTTATAGGGCACAAAATAGTTGCTAAAGAATAACACATATAATGCTGCCTTACATCACTAATCTTCGAGGTTTGGGTTTGGTGTCTTCAATTGGATTATTGTCATACTTTAAGTTTAAATACTATCAAGTTACTATAGAAAGCTATAAAATTTATTATTCTATATCAAAGGAAATATGTACCTTATTTTGTTATTTCACGAGAAAACCTGATCAGTATTATATGGAGGTAATCAAAAATGTTTCGTATCAGTGCCTGCTTGCTTTGAATACTTAGTATGTATATATGTATACTTAATATGAATATTTAGTGGTATAACTAATGGATATACATACTAATATCTATGCATTTTAATTTCTTATGTCTATAAGCCTGCAGGACTAACGGCCTAAAACTAAAATAAACTCAAGGCACAAGTTTAATACTGAAAATTCTGTTTTTAAATGATTGCTAGATTGAAACACTGCACGCGTAATATGTTCATATAAAGGGAATATTTTATCAAGTTGCTCTGTGGTGACTAACTGATATACTAATAGATATACATTTTAATTTCTTATGTATATTAGCTTGCAGTACTAATGCCCGAAAACTGAAACTATGACGAGGCACAAGTCTAATGTTAACGATTACTGAACTGTACTAGAAAATTCTGCACTTGTCAACCCACCTTTTTTTTTTTTTTTTTTTTTTTTTTGCATGGGGAAATGCCTACGCATACCCGCCTCGCGGGGGGCAAGGACGGGTTATGTCGGACTCGCACCGACTAAAACCCCATGGTGTTCCACCTTTGTCGCATATTGGCAGGGCTACGGGAACGCTTTCGCACACATCCGCGGCCCTACTAGCGCCTGCCGCCCCATGGCAGCACCTCCTCGGGAGAGGAAAATTCCTCCCCGTTCTCCTTCCCAGGTAAGGCGCACCAGAACACATGGCGCGCCTTCTTCCACGGCCTCCAACTACGTCTGTGCAACAGACGCCCCGCGTCCGATGCACAAAGGCCATGGGGCCAGGAAAAACGAGCACTTAGAAGTACTAGCCTTCCCGACTCCATCGGCGGATCTGGTCTATGGCTCCGCCGCCAACCAAGATTCGGCTGCCGAGGGTAGGGAGAGCGGCGCCTCGCAATACCGACAATCCTCTCCCCCCCGCAGCCCCACCACCACCGCATCAACGGTGCGGCCCCGTTTGAGTCGCGAAGGATAGGGCGAGTGGCGCATTGCCATACCAACACTCCTCTTCCTCCGCGACTCCACCTCAGCTGCAGCGGTAGAGGGTGCGCGAGTCCCCACTCGCTGCAGTCCACCAGCACACATCCGAAGTGGGCTCCCTAACCCCACTCGGAGCGGCCACCTCAGGCCGGCCCTTCACCTCGGGCCAGCCACGTGGGTTCCTCTTTGTTCACCGTGGGAGCCCAAGCCACGGCTACTAAGCCCCCCGCCACGACAAGGCGGGAACCCGTTCGGGGGGGTTGTCAACCCACCTGCCATAGAAATTCAGGCAAATATGAGCAATATTATGGTACAATCTATGGAGAGAATTTTGTTCGGAGAAAACTTACGAAAGAATAAGAAAATCCTAGTATAATCGACTGGTATTTTATATTTATAAATATAATGTTTCGAGATTATTATTTAAAATTATCGTCGTCAGGAACGTGATAAAGATCATAGTAGCGATTATCTCATTCCCCATTGTTATTATCCTTAATAAATTTTCTTTAATACTACAACAGCCCTTTTTGTACAGATTTTGCTTATTAAATTTTCAAACTTTTTGATAGATATACCCTAAATACCTTATAAAACTTTATTATTAAAGAAGGAATTTCCGATTCTCCGAAATCGAGTAACTGGCATTAATAGTATAGTTAGTAAAATTATGTAAAATTGTGTTCCTAGTATTTACAGGTTGCTGGTCAGAATTTAAAGTTAAACAATATGTGTTTCTATGTAAACCTTTAAAGATGATTTTTTTGTTATTATACTCAGATATTCCTTCTGATCACTTTTCTGCAAAACTGACCGCCTTCATTTCTTAGGATTTAAGATTTCTCCAAACCTGAAATTCCCAAAGCAGCTGCAAGGAAACTGGGTATCTTTTCTTGATAAGCTAGTGAAACTGGATACCTTATATTATAAAGCGCAAGTCCAGTCGTGCATGGAGTACTGTTGCCAGATTTGGTATTACAGAAATCATTATTTCACGTGTAGAGGCATGTTATTTCATAAATAAGATTTAAGAAATATATATGTATTATTAATATGTATATAATATATAATAGTATACAATATAATTTCATATGAGAGTGTGAATAGGTACTAGTATGTATATGCATTTTTTTACTTTTATGTATGTACATAAAAATGTATACTTTGAGTGAATGGTTTATTAGTTACTTTTTAAATGGAAAGTCAGCACCAATTACGACGCCGGTGCAATTACAGAATCAGTAATTATCAGATCTCCGCTGAAAATCAGCGCTGCTGCAATACCTGCGGAAGCATCGACTGAGGCGGAATCCTTTTTGGCATCACATCACTCACTCTTGCTGAGATTTATTTTTATTTATGTTTTCCATGTATGTTTTGATGTTCTTTCTTATTTACTTCTAAATGTATATTTTGTGAGTGTATTGATGCTAATAAAAGCATATGTCTATGTTTATGTCTATTTGGGCTAGTAGTGCAAAATGTCACCTAGCAGCTTCGAACTCGGTGGTGAGACGTGCTAATAGGATTATTGGTAACCTTGATTAGATTTAATCCAATCTGGTCCACCTCGAGCATAGGTGCAGTGTAGTCAGCATCTATGTATTCTAAAGAATGCATTTCGGAAAGTGTGCTCAGGGCTTACATGCGTTAATGACTCTCGCTCCTTTCGCAATCGAACAAGCGGGCAGTTGTCGGCTTTTTACTTTTTGTTGTCGATATTTCACGCATTCGCACCAAATGGTTTGCTTCATCTTTCGAAATGTGTACAGCAAAGGAGTAATAGAATCTGCCGGCATCTGTCTTTCCGTCCGGAAACAATCGAACCGCCTTCAAAGTAGAAGTGAACAGGCTTTTGTGTCGCTAAGTCAATGAGATTCACCATATATGAATTTATCCCCACTTACCAGGTGTGGCAGTTGTCAAACATTTACTTATGATAAGTTAAAAAGACAACAAAGTTAGCTTCGATATCAGTCACGTAGCAAAATTAATTAAGACATTCTACGAAAATAAACTTATCTAGCTTATCCTCTTATTCTTATCCTTTTAACGGCATATTATGCTGTTTGATACCTAGTTTCGTTAAAAAGAGTTCCACGTCTATTAATTCCAAGAAATTCATTGAATTTAATAACTCAGTTACTCCACATTTAAAAACGCACCCGTGTTCACGTGTTTATCTTGTTATTCTTACTAGGCAAGTGATTACGATGGAATAAGAACGGAAAAAGAACACGAATTGAGCCTTGAGGAACACCCATCTACTAGTTCGGAAGAACTACGGCCATTGATAACAACGGTTTACATTCTGTTACTAAATATGAGATACTAAGATAAAGATCTTTTTACACCATAATGATGTAGCTTTGTGATTCATGTCTGGGAGAGGTAACCAAGTGTACTTAAAGCATTCTCTGACTGGCGTTCGAACTTGGGACTCCAAACTTGACAGTAGGTTACTCGAGCCACAAAATCACGAATTTGTCATAGCTGGAACTATTTCGTTCTTAAACCATGAATATAAATAGAAATCTAAAGTATATTTATGTATTTACATTCAATTTCATCAGCTTTGCATGCCATTTCAGGTTACTCACTGATCTACTGGATTATGTCCGTTACTCTTGTTCTTTTGCAAATATCTTCGTTACGGATATTATCACGTAGGTGAATTCTGAACTCCTCTGCATGGCTCGCTGATTAAATTCAAGGTTCCTCATAAGGCCCATGTAACCTGCCTACATAACCCTCTAAGAAATGTGAGGATGCCTGTGTCCCAGCAGTTTTAGTTTAACTACCTGAACATAAAATAGAATTTTTATTACTTTGAAAATTAGTAGTTCAGAAATTATTCAACGAAAAAACCTATATTTAACAAACTGAAATTTCTAATCTCAGTTGTGTGCATGCGTTTATTTTTAGATTTAATTTTTTTATTGTGAAAATTTCTAAAACCGGATAACGAAAAAATTTCTTTAATGAGCGCATTAATTGAGTTAGTCTCGTTGGCATAGACTACAACGAGAAGACATTAAGTTATTCTGGAAATGGAACGATACCAACAAGGGGTAACAAAATGGTCAAGTAAGTCTGCTAGTAATAAGTTCTCATTTTGTGAATAATTGAAAGTCCATTTTTTTTGTTCAATAGAAACTGCGAATTTAATTTTAATATGACTTTTATTAGGTACTAACGATCTGCCCCGGCTTTGTACGGGTGATTTCTGAATTCTACAACAACGCCACCTACCGGGTCCAACTATGCCTATAACTAGTACGTATCCCCTTATATGGCAATCTATAGGGAAACCACTATTGAGGAGTGGACTTTTGATAGGTCATGATCAAAAACCTAATTTTATTTTAATTTGTATAGGTATATCAACGCATATACCTTCAAACTTCGCAATTTTATTTAACCCTTTTCATAAATAACAATTAATCTTCTTATGTGTTTTAATTTGTCAAATTTAAAATATTCACTGCTTTTAATTTTCGTTAATTCTTTGCAAGAAACCCGTCAAGGTGTAAAGTTCGACGTGTACCGTAGACATCCTTTTGAATATTACATGGAAACTCGTTACGCAGCGGATTTGATATTTTCTTTTTCATTTTTAAAATGACTCATCATTTTTCGGCCGTCAGGTTACATTTCGCGTACGTAAATAATTAGTTAATGCTCTTGAAAAAGCAATTTTCGTTCTTTCTGTGTGCGTGGAGTTTGTGAAATTTAAATGTGATTTTAAATGTCTATATTTTGTTATTATTTTGCATTTTAGCTAATATGGTCCATGAAGTTTTTTTTAAACATTAACTGACTAATATTTGATTACAAGATCCACTGGATATTAATTGAAAACGTTTCTTAGCCAGTAAACGCGCATTATTATTTTTATTATTATTTATAGTTAGCAAAGAATTCTTTTTATCACTACGCAACCTCATCATTATCATTAAAGTCCATGTTAAGTCTACTACTGAACATAGGCCTCCCAGAAAATACACAAATACCAGTCCTAGGCCCCCTGCTGCGTAACAACAGAGTCGTTTAGAGTTGGGTTCCGGGCCATGTGTGTATTGTAGACAATGAACTTGTCGCACAAGCTTGCACGGGAGGCTACAAGGAGTACACAATTTGGACACATTCGATGCGCCTTATGATCCGCACATTCAAGACACGATGTTACGTATTTTTTGTAAAATACCTCATTTTGGGAAACCAGAACATACCTTGCAGACGAATAATAGTCTTATCAAAACCGGAGTGTCCTACATCGTCGTGGTTCATTCGTAATACTTGCCACCTTACTAATCTTGGTACTACCCAGCGGATACCATTATTAACTATACGGTAAACATGGTCTCCTTTTTAACTCATAATTTTTATAAATGTCTGCAATAGATTTCGTGTGACTATCTTGCAGTACCTTCTTAATGCCTTTAATTTCATCATGATTACTTTGAACTGTAGCGATCCAGTCAAGTAAAACATCAATCACCCGCGACTCATTTTATGTAGAGGGTTCGTTCATAGGGCTACGACTTAAGGCATCAACGTTTGTCATTCGTTACCTGGCTCTGCTTAACACTCAATATTGCAGTCGTATTCCTGGAATTGTACCCACCAACGTGCTATTCTTGGTAACAAATCCCTTTTCGTTAGCGTGGTCCGCAGCGCATTACAGTCGGTTACAATTTAAAACTTTATACCTAAAAGATATACGCGAAATCGGTTAAGTGATTTGATGACGGCAAGAGTTTCTATTTCGAAAGAATGGAGCCGCTGTTCTTCCGTGGTAGTCTTGCGACTATAATACGGTACCGGTCTAAGCAATCCATCCCATCCCATTTGCATGAATATGCCGGCAATTCCCTGTTTCAAAGCATCCGTATGCAATTCCGTTTCCACCTTTGTATCATACAGAACCAACAACGGTCTTTCCACTAATTTTTTAACGTTTCGAATGCGTTTATATGCTCGGGAGTCCAAGTCCATTCAAAACTTGCCTTCAAAAGATCAGTAAGAGGTATAAGAGAAAAATTTTGGACAAAACGTCTAAAGAAGCTTGTAAGCCCGATAGAATCGAGCCGTCAGGAAATATTATTATAACAGGAGAGAGATGGAATCCACTTATAAATAAAGTTAATATTTTGTGTCGTTTTACATCAAATATGTAAATAATTTGTAGAAAGGTTTTTATTTTTCTTGGTTTAATGACGGAATTAATTACTCTTTTTAATGGAAGCCGGTCAAGGTGTACCACACTCTTGCCTTTTCGCTTCCAAAGTGAAATGTAGCCTATGTATCCGTAGCATTGATATTCAATGAATAAGAGATCAGCATAAATACTTACATGCTGTTAGGCATTTCATCCTTGAACTCAGACTGCAGTAGCTATTTACCATCATGCGCACTGATGTATCTATCTACCGTACCAACTTTATAATATCTAAACTAGCTGGCAAACTTAATTCTGCAGCGCATGCTGTAAAAAGATTAGAAGCCTTACTTGAGTCTGTTTCCGTGGCATAACGTCATACGGAATTTTACTATGGGACATTGCAACTATTTTTGCTTTACAGGAGATTGCCATAAGAGCTTTTAAACCATAAATCCAAAGTAATATTTTAGAAAACAATTAAAAATAAATATGTTAACATTTTTCTCTCATTATATTTACGAAAAGGAGATGGCCAAAAATCGTATTAAACCTGTGCCCCAGACTATACAGAGATGAAATCTATGTCATTTGAAAGTACAGATCTCCAATATAAAGAATTAGAAAAGTGCATGTAGCTACACAGTAGTGGATAAAAGTTATGAAAACCTAAAAAAAAATTGATTTTGGCAGTAAGACACACAGACAAATTGTGTAATTATGCTACGTATTATATATATATATATATATATATATATATAATACGTAGTATAATTACACAATTTGTCTGTATGTATGTTATATTTGTATTATGTATATATTATATATATATATATATATATATATATATATATATATATATATATATATATATATATAGTGGACCGCTTATCCCCACTATTACAAAGTCTTAAGAATCTGAATTGAAAGTAATATTTATTAAAATTATATCGATCTATTGAACTTTGAAGTTTATTTCCATGCCGGCGTCATACGCCACGTCCCCTACGCAACGGAATGTATAAGTGGAATACAAAATGTGACGTAGTGGAATTCTTGGACATGGTTTACATATTGTGCTTGGTTTATTTTGAATTTTTAATTGAGCTGCTTAACCTTTAATTCAATCTATATATAATTTAGACCTTACAGGTTAAAATTAATATCAATTACGTTTATTAACAAGAAAATAAATTTAATTGATTTTTGCGTAGTACATACATTTTGTAATGCGTTTATTTTTTTAGATTACAGTATAGGTAGACCAGGATTCGTACTCAACTAATAACAGCAACAGTATGGTAATAACTTCATCATACAGGTCAAGATAAAATTTTGCTTCCCTTTTTTAGAACTAACCATGGCATTGACGGCTGCGGAACGGTATAAAAAGTATAGATAAAAAATAAAACAGAACCCATAAAAACAAGAACTTCATAAAAAAGGAGCTGGAAAGACTAAAGAAGCATTTTAAGAAAATAAATGAGTATAACATACATAATATTTCTTACTAAATATTTATGTCGTTAACGAATTCTCACTAAAATATATCTTTATAAAAATAAATAGATACAAGTAGGTTAAAGTAAAGATTTGTTGTTTTATCTTTCCAATTATAATTAGTGTTTTACCTTTTTTTAGTATTAAGTTACTTTTATGTAAAATAAACAGAGTTAAGTGACTATTTCAGCTCGATTCATAAGTATTTTAAATGATTACTTAATTACTGGAATAAGGTGTAAAGTTGATTAATTATAATTAATGTAAACTATGTCTTATAGTTCCTAAACGTGATGCCATTTTCCAATAACGTCACTTGTCCTATTGTTATTGTGATATTTATATTTAATTAAATATTTACTTGGTATAAATATTGCCTCAATTTAAATTAAAAAGAAATGTATCAATTAAGTCTTGTTAAAAAATTAATTTAAATAGCATATATTATAAAGACGAATGGCAAAGTGAAGACAAGACTGTGCAACAAAACGTACCATAAGTAGCGTAGATGAATAGTTTTCATAGAAAAAAGATGTTTACATTTAAAATTACTAATTATAAATTTGTGACTTTTGAGACAGTTTATGTTTAAAAACATTTTAATAAAAATTTTATATTCTTGAAATTTAATTGAGTTTTAATAATTATCCAAACTTTGTGATGTAATGGAACTTTTTAGACGATATACATTAAACATAAATTTCTCGTAAATTTAAAAGGTTTTCACACGTAAATTATTATATTTTATTAATTACTTAATTAAAAAGACTGATAAATAACATATTTATTACTAAATACTTTTTTTATTTTGGTGGAATTCCATTACGCGACGAACAAACGTTTTTAAAAACACCCGAATACATCATCCTCATACATTATATGTACCTATTGTAAATTTTATGATCCTTAAGAACTTAAAATAAACATAAACTGTACCTATTGTAATTTAAAATGCAGTCCTTTAAAAACTTAAAATAAGAAAATTAAATTTACACCAATTTAAAAGATTTAAACTAATCAAAACTAAGCGCTGTTACTACTATTACATACCTTATTACATGTTACTAGATTAATACATAAACTCATTAAACACATTTAAAATCAAATTAATTTATAACTATAACTTTAATTAAGACAATATTAATTATTACACATATAATTATCCAGCAACCACGCTTTCAACTTCTTTTTAAATATTTGTCTAATATACTTCGATCAATAATAGTTATGTTACAAAAAGTAGTTACAAATAATAATTTCAAAGACTGATAAAACTGCTGTCCTGGTTTTTTTTTAGCTAAACTAGTAAGGATACGTCCTAATCATCATTCATGTGCATTAACCTACATAATACTCAACAAATGGAACTGTATTAATATCTACATTGTGTAATTATACTACGTATATACATAAGTACTGCCAAAATCATTTTTTTTTTTAAGTTTTCATAACTTTTATCCACTACTGTGTAGCTACATGCACTTTTCTAATTCTTTATATTGGAGATCTGTACTTTCAAATGACATAGATTTCATCTCTGTACAGTCTGGGGCACAGGTTTAATACGATTTTTGGCCATCTCCTTTTCGTAAATATAATGAGAGAAAAATGTTAACATATTTATTTTTAATTGTTTTCTAAAATATTACTTTGGATTTATGGTTTAAAAGCTCTTATGGCAATCTCCTGTAAAGCAAAAATAGTTGCAATGTCCCATAGTAAAATTCCGTATGACGTTATGCCACGGAAACAGACTCAAGTAAGGCTTCTAATCTTTTTACAGCATGCGCTGCAGAATTAAGTTTGCCAGCTAGTTTAGATATTATAAAGTTGGTACGGTAGATAGATACATCAGTGCGCATGATGGTAAATAGCTACTGCCGTCTGAGTTCAAGGATGAAATGCCTAACAGCATGTAAGTATTTATGCTGATCTCTTATTTATTGAATATCAATGCTACGGATACATAGGCTACATTTCACTTTGGAAGCGAAAAGGCAAGAGTGTGGTACACCTTGACCGGCTTCCATTAAAAAGAGTAATTAATTCCGTCATTAAACCAAGAAAAATAAAAACCTTTCTACAAATTATTTACATATTTGATGTAAAACGACACAAAATATTAACTTTATTTATAAGTGGATTCCATCTCTCTCCTGTTATAATAATATTTCCTGACGGCTCGATTCTATCGGGCTTACAAGCTTCTTTAGACGTTTTGTCCAAAATTTTTCTCTTATACCTCTTACTGATCTTTTGAAGGCAAGTTTTGAATGGACTTGGACTCCCGAGCATATAAAAGCATTTGAAACGTTAAAAAAAATTAGTGGAAAGACCGTTGTTGATTCTGTATGATCCAAAGGTGGAAACGGAATTGGATACGGATGCGTTGAAACAGGGAATTGCCGGCATATTCATGCAAATGGGATGGGATGGATTGCTTAGACCGGTAGCGTATTATAGTCGCAAGACTACCACGGAAGAACAGCGGCTCCATTCTTTCGAAATAGAAACTCTTGCCGTCATCAAATCACTTAACCGATTTCGCGTATATCTTTTAGGTATAAAGTTTTAAATTGTAACCGACTGTAATGCGCTTAGGACCACGCTAACGAAAAGGGATTTGTTACCAAGAATAGCACGTTGGTGGGTACAATTCCAGGAATACGACTGCAATATTGAGTGTTAAGCAGAGCCAGGTCACGAATGACAAACGTTGATGCCTTAAGTCGTAGCCCTGTGAACGAACCCTCTACATAAAATGAGTCGCGGGTGATTGATGTTTTACTTGACTGGATCGCTACAGTTCAAAGTAATCATGATGAAATTAATGGCATTAAGAAGGTACTGCAAGATAGTCACACGAAATCTATTGCAGACATTTATAAAAATTAGAGTTAAAAGGAGACCATGTTTACCGTATAGTTTATAATGGTATCCGCTGGGTAGTACCAAGATTAGTAAGGTGGCAACTATTACGAATGAACCACGACGATGTAGGACACTCCAGTTTTGATAAGACTATTATTCGTCTGCAAGGTATGTTCTGGTTTCCCAAAATGAGGTATTTTACAAAAAATACGTAACATCGTGTCTTGAATGTGCGGATCATAAGGCGCATCGAATGTGCCCAAATTGTGTACTCTTTGTAGCCTCCCATGCAAGCTAGTGCGACAAGTTCATTGCCTACAATACACACATGGCCCGGAACCGAACTCTAAACGACTCTGTTGTTACGCAGCAGGGGGCCTAGGACTGGTATTTGTGTATTTTCTGGGAGGCCTATGTTCAGTAGTAGACTTAACATGGACTTTAATGATAATGATGAGGTTGCTTAGTGATAAAAAGAATTCTTTGCTAACTATAAATAATAATAAAAATAATAATTCGCGTTTATTAGCTAAGAAACTTTTCAATTAATATCCAGTGGATCTTGTAATCAAATATTAGTCAGTTAATATTTAAAAAAACTTCATGGACCATATTAGCTAAATAACATACATAATACATAAACACTCACGCCTGTCACCCAGAGGGGTAGGCAGAGACTACAGACTTCCATTTGGCACGATCCTGACACACCTCTCTCGCCTCCTTCACATCTATACACCTACGCATGCATGCTCGTCGGTTAAGGGTACTCCTAATTTGGCCCGTTTTCAATAAATCGCCAATTTGGTCGATAAATTTTCGCCTAGGACGTCCCTTTCCGACTCTGCCATTCACTTCTTCAACATAAATTTTCTTTGTCACTCTTTCCTCATTCATTCTTTCCACATGACCAAACCACCGAAGCATTCTAATAAACGCATTACAAAAGTATGTACTACGCAATAATCAATTAAATTTATTTTCTTGTTAATAAACGTAATTGATATTAATTTTAACCTGTAAGGTCTAAATTATATATAGATAGAATTAAAGGTTAAGCAGCTCAATTAAAAATTCAAAATAAACCAAGCACAATATGTAAACCATGTCCAAGAATTCCACTACGTCACATTTTGTATTCCACTTATACATTCCGTTGCGTAGGGGACGTGGCGTATGACGCCGGCATGGAAATAAACTTCAAAGTTCAATAGATCGATATAATTTTAATAAATATTACTTTCAATTCAGATTCTTAAGACTTTGTAATAGTGGGGATAAGCGGTCCACTATATATATATATATATATATATATATATATATATATATATATATATATTATTATTTGCCGATTAGTCTGGCTGCTAAAACTTTTTTTTAAATTAGCTATCAAAATTTCTAATACAAAAATCATTACTTACCTCAAATATCTAAAGTTCGTGAATATTAAAGTTCGTGTTGGAAAATAAAACAAGACAACGTGACTCTCAACCACTCACTTGCATTTTATATGGTTTGCTAGTTAAAATGCAGCCAATAGTAAAAACCAACACTTAATTTATAATTTCTTTTGTTTAAAGTCCAGAAATCGACGTAGCGTATATGGAATTTTCCACCAAAGGCATATATTATATTAACGGACAGTTAAAACCAGTATTTTATATTATTTTTTACTCTAAAACACTATAAATAAAGAATATCATCGAATTTGGATCACATAACACTACCAAATTATATGTATACAATTATTAAAGGAAATGTAAAACAATACGGAATTTTTTGTGCAGAACTTCATGAAACGAGGGTGGGATAGTAAAAGATTCACCTTTCCTCTTTCTCATAATGCTTATATTTATGTGAGATATACAGATTTATGTAGTTTTGAATACATTAATAATCAATTTTGAAATTACTTTGTCATATTTAGGTAAAAAACAAAAGATTTAAAACCCTTAGTTTGCAGTATATAGGTCTAAAATCATAGGACACGTAATTTTCTAGTGAAAAAACTTTTTGAAAAACGCTCATTTGCCAGCTAAAGTTGTATGAAGAACAACCGACGGTATTTTTGTGCAATAAATAAATTAAAAAAAGACAGAAAATAATTAAACTTACGTATTACACTGTTAGTAATTAGTAGAGCACTCGCGTGGGGCTACGGTACTTATTAATAAATAACGTAAAATACGATAAAACATAAATTCGAAGGAAAAGCGTACATATAATATCTTATACCGACAAACGGCGCGTGAGTCGGTAAACGTGAATCAGATCATGTCTGACATTGACACTTTGACTGTTTTGATGCTTGATGGATGTATTCAGTGTTGCAAGTACTAAAGTAAAATATTCCTATCCTGTAATATAACTTTAAGAGCCGTGGTAGCTCAGTGGTTAACGCTCGCTGTAAATATAACAGAACGCCAATAACCCGGGTTCGATCCCCGCCAGCACCAATGAAATTGTTAATTGCAATTTTATCTGATGATATTAAATGCTTGCTTTTAAACTGATGATATTAAATGCTTGCTTTTAAAAAGATAAGCCTTCAAACTTTATTAGCTTTAAGAACATTATGTTTTGAGAACCCATTACTTAATAATATCACCCGTTCCATCTCTTTCTTCTTCTTCTTCTTCTTTTTAAGTCTGTGAAAGTCTATTGCTTGATATAGGACGTCTCGCAGCTTTGTACATATCTCCTGTGGTGAATCTGGGATTTACACCTTGCATAAACGAGATGAACTAATTGATGGATAATTCAACCAACTTTAATATTTTTAAATTTAAATGTTTATTAAACTCGTGTCTCCGCTTTTTAGTCAAACTATTTTTTTAAGTTGTCAAGAAATAAGATAACTCTTCTTTACTCTAACTCTTCGCACGTATTTGTAAATTCTTTGTAAATTTCGATGTTCTCGAATTTCGACATAGTTAGATTGTGTTACACTTTTCGTTATTGTTTACGAACAAACGTCCGTTATTTTTTGACGAACAAAAATAGTTTTAAAGGAATTAACAATAGCAGTTAACATTTGATCATAATGGATACTGCAGAAAAAAGGTACAATTAAATGGAAATTGTGACGATGGAATCCAATAAGCGACTCCCATCTGCACCTAACTTACATTGGAACGCGTGGAATGTCGATAATTACACCTCTGCACTCCAACTGTTACCTTGTCTTATCTATTTGAACCTAAGTCTCTTAACTTATCTGATTAAATTTTAGCAGATTTCGTGAAACTTGTAAACCTTAAAGTTAACAGTTATTTTATAAGTAAAATTCACGTAACATGACGTGACAACTTCATATAAGACGTAAAATACCCAAACTGGCGACAGAAAGCAGCGGCTAAAATTCAAAACGTCAGGTACTGCGACCGTCAATTCACCTACTAAGCGTGATCCTTCCTACACGGAAGGGGCTCACATTCAACAGTGGACTTTTCGAGGCTGGGAAGATGCTGAAATATTAGGATATCATATTACTTTCTTCATTTTCTGCCTTAGATAAATCATTTTAATAATACAACACAACCCTTTAGCTTACCTTCCTTTACAAGCGTATCGTCAGATATTGCGAATAGCAAGTAATGAATAACCACTACCGCAATTAACCTACGCTACTGTGATGCAGTTGTAGTATACACATTTAACGTTTCTCTTTAAATATAGTATTACATATTTACTTATATTATTGTTACGAGCTTGAGGTTCGTGACAATAAAAATTGCCGATAAAATTACCTAAATTAACACTTTAATTTACTTTACACAAATTAAAACTTAAAACACTAATAATTAAACACACTAATTCACTTTATTCCGTTCCGAAGCTTCGCTTGTCTCGCCAAATCCAATACTTCCTCGATCGCATCTTGCAGCGCCTATTTATATAAATTAGCAAAGAAATATCCAGAATGTTCAAGTAAACACGCGCAAGGTACCGAGAGTTCGAGTTTTAAACTTCAAGAAGTTTAGTTCTTCGGTTCGAGACTAGATGGCGCTAGTGCGCCGAATTGAGGCATTGGAGCGTGTAACACTGCCCCCTCCTAAGACATGCTCGTCCCGAGCATTATCGGCCCCATAATAACGCGCCAGGCGATCCATATGGACGATCTTAGGAGTCTCTCTTGCGCCTTTCTGTATCCGGTAGGTTACATCGTTGATCCTGGTCACAATCCGGTACGGGCCGTCCCATTTAGCTTGAAGCTTAGGAGATTTCCCTTTGCTGCGGACTGGATTGTGCAACCACACAAGTGAACCTTCGTCGAACCCTTTGTTGTTCATTTTGCGGTCGTACCGGGTTTTCATCTTTTCAGACATTTGCTGGCCCGATTGTCTGACGTGCTCATAAACGTCATTCATTTTGTTCCGCAGGTCATTTGCATAATCGGTTATACTGCGTGGAGCATCAGGTGGTATCCTGGTGATTAGGTCTGCAGGCAGCCGTAATTCTCTTCCAAAGTTTGCGAAAGCTGGTGTCACTGCTGTACTTTCGTGAACAGCGCTTCGATATGACAACAAAAACGGTTGTATGTGCTTGTCCCAATCTCGTTGCCGATTGTCTACAACTTTTGCTAGGTACCTCTCCAATGTCTGATTAAATCGTTCTACCATTCCATCAGATTGCGGGTGATAAGAAGTCGTTCTTGTTTAAAGAGTACCCATAACTCGGCAAGTTTCCTGGAATATTTGAGACTCAAAATTCCTTCCTTGATCGCTGTGAATCTCTAAAGGTACTCCAAAACGACAGAAGACTTCATGAACTAGTTTATCTGCAACTGTTGAAGCTTCTTGATTTGGAATGGCGAAGACTTCTGGCCACTTAGTGAAGTAATCCATCACAACCATGAAATACTTGTTACCGCTTTCACTCTCCGGAAACGGCCCCGCCACGTTAATGGCTATTCTCTCCCATGGTGCACCAACATTGTACAACTTCAATGCACCTCTACTACGAGTCTGAGGTCCCTTTACAGCCGCACAACTTGTACATTTGCGACACCAGTCCTCGACATCGTTTCGACAGTGGACCCAGTAAAACCGTTCTCGGATCTTCAGTAGAGTTCGTTTAACTCCCAGATGGCCTCCTGAACAATCATTATGGTACAGCTGTAGAACATTCGGTACTTTAGCTTTAGGGACAACCATTTGCAAATGACAGCTGTCTCCCCGAACATTTTCCCATTTACGACACAGAACTCCATCCTGAAGCAGCAAGCTGTCCCACTGGGCCCAATAGCTTTTAGTGGTCAAACTCATCGCTGAGACGTCACTCCATTTGGGCTTGGGAGCACTGGCCTTTATCCATTACAGAATCGGCTTGATGTCCGGATCTTCCTGCTGTGCATGTAGTAAGCTGTCCTTCCACTCGTTGCTGAGGTGGTCTGCCCTGAGCATCCTCACGGATACCACTTCCTTTCTTGCCTAGTACAATGTTTCCAATCTTCAGGACAAGGTCTTCTTGACAATGCATCTGCGTTGCCATGAGATTTCCCGCTGCTATGTCTGATAGTAAAGCCGTATCCCGGCTGCTGCTGGGCGGTGATGTTAGCCACACTTCCCTTTTGAGATCGTTCACCTTCTCTTTCTAGGGTTCGCTTAGGGCAGCTGGATCGTAGATGGCCCCTTTCCCCACAGCAATAGCACCTAGGGCTGTATCCTTTATTGCGGTCGCGAACTGTAGCTGCTGCAACCTCCCTGACGCGATGGGAACGATGATCCTGCCGCACGGCTTCTACCTCCAGTGCATGGGCCAAGGCGTCCTTAAGCGTCTCGTGGTGCCCGAGCCTCACAGCAGCTCTGACTTTCAGGTCGCGGATGCCGTCGATGAATGTCTGCACCTGGTTCCCTTCAATGAGCGCAGGTACAGACCGGTATGCTTTTCGAACCATCTTCTCCACCTCAAGGCCCACTGCTGCAGGTTTTCGTTGCTGCGTTGCACACGATCTTTAAGCTGCGCGCGAAAGACGTGTTCCAGGTGAGCGTCACCATATCTCGCCTCCAATGCCTCAAGGAGCTGCTCGTAGGTCACTTTCTTACCGTGAGCTTCCAACACGGTTAAGGCTTGGTCGCGCAGGCCTAAGGTGAGTGCAGTCATGGCCTGGCTTTTATTCCAGCCGTTTGCCTCCATGACGGCCTCGAACAGGATTTTATAGGCCGACCAGGAAGAAGTCCCGTCGAACGGCGGCACTTTGAATCCACGTAGCGAAGGTGCTGTAGCTACTACGGGAGCTGTAGTTCCATCCCCAAGTTTGAGGTCGTTCAGCGTTTTCTTCACGTCAGTCATTACGTTGTCAACCCGATTGTTCACATGGTTGATTCGGGTTTCATGTTCTTCGATTCGGGTTTCAGCTTCCACCAGGCGGTTGTCATGTTGAGCAACCCTATCCTTCACCTCCCTTATCTCTTTCGCAAAGGTAGCGTGAAGGTCCTTCATGAGGAGCATCTGTTACTCCTGTCGGCGGGCCTGTTCCTCTTGTCTGCTCTTTCAACTGACGGGCCTGCTCCTCCTGTCGGCGAGCCTGCTCCTCCTGTCGGCGAGCCTGCTCTTCCTGTCGGCGAGCCTGCTCCTGCAGCATCACCATCAGAGCACCTAAGTCAGGTGCTGCAGATGTAGGAGCTACCGACGGGCCTGCAGCCGGTGGCTGGCCCTCCGACGTCTGCGGCGTTGCACCACCAAATCTTCGTTGGTCCGTCTCCTGCTGGCGTTGACTTCGGGTACGGACACCCTCCGTTTCCTCCTTAGGTAAAATCGGCATGATTTTATCCCACTTCTGACACCAATTGTTACGAGCTTGAGGTTCGTGACAATAAAAATTGCCGATAAAATTACTTAAATTAACACTTTGATTTACTTTACACAAATTAAAACTTAAAACACTAATAATTAAACACACTAATTCACCTTATTCCGCTCCGAAGCTTCGCTTGTCTCGCCAATTCCAATACTTCCTCGATCGCATCTTGCAGTGCCTATTTATATGAATTAGCATAGAAATATCCAGAATGTTCAAGTAAACACGCGCAGGGTACCGAGAGTTCGAGTTTTAAACTTCAAGAAGTTTAGTTCTTCGGTTCGAGATTAGATGGCGCTAGTGCCGTCGAGTTAAGCGCGTAACTAAATGCTACGTTGCAAGTATCAATAAAGATATTACAATATTCTTGCAGTTAACAGAATTACTTCGAAATTTCGTTGTGTATTGTTTAAAAAAAATCTCTTTTCGAAATTTCTAGATTGGGGTGAGATCAATATAATGCTAGTGTTTTTTTTTTCATATATCGGATGTAGTGGCGGTCTAAAATAATATATCACTCAATTACTTTCCGTAGATATCGTAAGAGGCCACTATTATTGTTTATTATATATTTATAGGCCACAGTATTGTTAATGGTGAGTGATGTCTGAACGATCAATGCGAATCTCCCCTACTTTTTTACATGGTGATGCAGAAGAAAAAGAAAAAGGAGTAGGTCATGATTTATTAGTGTGTCTGTAAAAAATTCAATTGTTTTTTAATAACAATGTTCAGATTGACTTTTTTTTCATTAGTCATTATCATTAAAATTTAAAACCTAAAATTACAACTAATCTAAACGTCAGGAAACAGTTTAACAAGTCATAAGCTGAAAAAGTTAGATTGTTTTGGTTGGTCTGTTTTATTTTCAAATTACCACACAAATTCGTAAAAAGGATATCTGAGATAAGACTAGGTAGGCATCTATATGATCGTCGTCGTTTATTCTGAAATATTCTAAAAAGATTTTACGTGTAACAGAAAATGGTTGAAATTTTTTTGCCTGTAATAATTTTTTGACTGGCAGTTTCTTGTTCACTTTTTTTTTAAACTAAGAAAAGGACTAAGTTGGCATGTTTCATTTTCAGTAAAAAGTGTCTCCGCTACACGCCATATGAAACACAATAGCAACAAGCTGCTACTTAAAAGAAATACACGAAGTTATTTTTAACTCTATAACCGATACATAACAAATTAATAAGCAAATGTTAACTAACTTTCACGAACCGAACATAAAGCCATCGTTCCTGTTTCCTACATACAAGTGATTCTCGCTTATCGAACCGGTTGTACCTGGACAACTGAAATGCACCCAAAATTTTGCCATATATCCTTATTTGAATGGATTTGCGTATTAGTGTAATTTACATATGCCCTCCGGTTCGATAATATTTATGTACGATTAGCATTGCATAGATACTCGTAGTTTACATAATTTGTTATTTGTCGTAACACTACTTATTTGGGGTACAGAGATATGTTAAAGCTTTTGCTATATAAACACGCATTGTGTTTTAGCAGCAACTTAAATAGTGGTATCTAGCATTTTTGGCTAAAAGAGACACAAAAAACACTCTAGAACAGAATAGAAATGTTTTTATTATACAATATAGATTACGCATATTATATTTATTATCAATCATTTTAAGTTTAATTTACTACTAATTCAGAAAATGTGGGACTTAAAAAAATACCAATAACACTTTTGTGTTGGTTTTAGGGTCTAGTTCTAGGGGTTAGTTTTAGGATCACGGTCATACATAACACAAGCTTTGCATAATAATTTTTTTAATCTTGGCTTTATAGAAACTTTGTTGGAAATGTTTTGTGAGAACGTTGAACTCATTCCTACGGCAATGGCACAATGCCATTGCCGTAGGAATGAGTTAATGACTTTGTGGAGTCAAACAATAAGTATTACTAGATTGTGCTCGTTCTTTGTATAAACAGAATAAATAACGTTTTTATATTTAAAACTATTTGTGTTTTATTTACATATTGTGTTACATTTCCACCACCTACAGTACCACTTATATAGTTTATAGTTATACGGAAATTATAACTGATGTCAAATATTGTTCAGAAGAATATCATCATCATGTTTAATAAGGAAATGTTTACATTTAATTTTAACTAAGAATTTTTTAACTAGTTTTAACAACGTGATTGATCACAATATATATGGCGATAGGATTATGGAGGATTTGTAATGAGATCTTACGTAGGTAATAAAAATAATACTAATTTATACATTGTACTATCTATAACAAATTCCTTGATCAAGACTAGTCAATCTATAGTAAAGTTTGCATAAATTACGGATGGTACTAACTTTCAGAGCACATTTCGGCGTAGTACTAACAACTTTATAAAGCAAATTTTCTTACCCCAAAATACTTCACGTTGCAAAATTGTGGGCTTAAATTATTTGACACATTCTTAATTTAAAAAGGAAATTAACAAAACATTATTTAAAATTTGTGTTAAATGGAATATAAAAAAAAAACAGTGCAAATAATTATTTGTGAACCGAGCGCATCCGCGAATCCATCATTTATTTCGTCCCGTGTATTTCGCAAAAAGCTACTATGAGAATTGCTAGAAAGTTTCCTCAAAAAAGCTAAAATAAAAAAAAACTAACCAGATTCCGTGTAGTGGCGGCATAAGACAAGATACTATACCATATCATCAGTTAAATGTCATAAAAGGCGACAGATGGGAAGCAATATCTTCCTGAAAACAACTGAAAATAACGAAAAACAGCGGTTATCATGTCAAGCGTGATATCTACTACATACGTTAATATAACTATAAACCTCATATTAAGGCTATCTATGGCAATCTGAGGCAATACTTCTTCTATGGAGATTTTTTGATTAATTGAATGTTTAACACACCAAGGCTTATTTATAACCCCAATGCCAATGTTTTCTTGTACCATACAGATAAATATAAGTTGTCGCATCTCTGAGAGTTGCAATCTGCATATAACGTTAGCTCTATGTCATAAAAGTGCTAATAATATTCTACTAAAGCTCTGAGTATTTTAACCAACAAGCACACCGATATAGAGTTTTTCAACGTATTTATAGACAGTTATTTGGAAATTTTAAAAGGTGTAGAAAGCGGGTTAAAAATGGGTAAGTTAACCGTCAAATGCCTTTTGTACGCCAATGATCAAGTTATATTTGCATCGTACGAGTTGGTGGCCAAGTTGCAAATGTAATATAAAAAAATTATGGTTACATTAATGAACAGCTCACTAAAAGAAAAGGGAATGAAAGTGAACAAAGGTAAGAAATCACTTATCCACATCATCTCGTAGATGTAGCAAGAAAAGCATCATCATCATCGTCGTCGACAAAAGCATATGAAACAGGAGATGGACAGCAGCACCTTCCTGATAATAACTTAAAGTAATAAAAATACTGTGACCCTATGAAGTTAACCGTGAGGAGTCCTAGGCCGTTCAGCAGTTGACTTTTGATAGGGGCTAACAAATGAATGAAATGAAACAATGATCTACAAAATAGAACTCCATTCCGGATCCGTCATTTAGTCATAAACTGAGGCATCATTATCATCATGATCAATCATTTATAATAAGAGTATGATGATAATATAACTCAACTTGCCTTTCAAGCTGCAACCCCTAATAGCAATTAAGCTGTAAAATCCAACTAGCTAACAGCATATCCGATATTTTAAAATGGAAAAGATATATTTACTATTATATTTATAAAAATTAAAATGATATCCCAACTGTTGGACCGTGGCGCGCAACGTCGTTTCGTCTTAAAAATGGTTGTTCCGTACCTTCAAAATTATTGCAATAATTTTATTTTGAATACTGATAAACAGGTATAGATCTAAGGAAAGTTATCTATAATATGTATAGAACTGTATAATTTTTTTTAATTTTATCAGAGGGGAAAATGGTTCAAAAGTGAAAAAATGTCCAAGCAAGAGCAATTATTAATGAACATTTTGTTACACTTGACCAATTTCATTTCCTCAGACAGACAGTTTCTTACTGAGCGTATTCTGACAAGAAAATTGCCAGATATTGTGGCTTCCGACTAAACAATAAGCATCTGGTCAAGTCATTTTTTTTAAAATGAAGTAACGAACGAACTTACAGTCCATCTAATGTTAAGTGGAACCTGCGGTGTGTAGACCACCTCCAGCCAACCTCATACAAAAAGAGCTACCAATGCGATGTCAGCCCTGAGGAATAGGATGGATTGCCTCACAACCTGCAATTATACTGAATCTGTTTCGACTTCGGACCGGAACACAGCAATTTAAGCGTTGCTTTCTGACGGTAGAAATAAGTAAGAGAGTGATACCAACACAGATGGTCTTCAAGGCAGGAGTCCACTACATGCTCAAATTTATAACTTTTTTTACTTCGACAAATGTGTTGATTTATAATGTTTGTATTCGTACTAAGTTCTTATTGCAGAAAATTACGTGAATTTAGAATTTGTCTTCCATGAATTCATGTGCTCGACGATGTAAAAAAACGTCGTGAGGAAACTTGCAAGTCGGAGAAGTTACAAATATTTTAAACAACTGCAGCAATGCAGCAAAATCATACTTGGAAAAAATTACACAAATTAAGGAAAACAGTTTTTCTTGAAATTTGATACCGACTTGTTTTGTTAGAAACTATAATTTTTCAATTCAATTATTCTGGTATATACCTAAATCGTTTCCACAACAATACAACATAAAATTCTAATTATTTACACGTACTAACTTTAATTTCAGTTTAGCTATTCAAACAAAAATCGAGTGTAACGGGAGCACGTCCGAATTTTACAGTTATTTTAAATATTTTGAAATAATAATAAAACTCAACGAAAACACTTAAAAATGATAATTTAAGGCATATTTTAGTACTACGAAAATTTTCTTCTCAATAAAAGTTTCAGAATTTGTGCCTACCGCGTGCATCAGTAAATAGTGGTTGGTTACAAAGTTCTAGATCCTGAATCCTAGTACAAAAGGGCAGAATGTTTTTGCACCAATTTGTACAAATGTTGGCTGTATTCATTGTTTTGCTATCTCTTTCTGTTCTCAACTTGTTATTAACTTTCGTGTTTAAAATATATCAACGAACTTGATACGTAATGTAGCTTCTGTCTAGTAACCCTAAACAAGGCTGTACTTATTTTGCTTATTCGTGATGGTAACTTGTACAACGGCAGCCAAAATTATCTAACCAATCAGTCACAGATACGGTCGTTCATTCGAATGCGTACTAAACTAGTGGAGGGGATTTTAGGGAAGGAAGATAGCACTCGTAAGAGTTCGAGACTTAGAAGAAGTAACTTGTAAGCAATTAAGTGCAGAAATAGTTGTTATTAAAAGGCTAACGACATTAATATCTTCAGATTCCAGACTATTTAATTATTAGAAGACTAAAAGTGTAAGTACATGTGAACTTATTTGCTATGATATTCTGTATACCCTGTGATATTGGATTACTTTATTATAATAAATGATGTGAATATGTGAAATATTTGATCTTTCTTTAACGAATCTCTGTGTTTGAGCTGACAATATGGCTATGCATAAATGTTTAAGATGTTTATGACTAGCGAAAGTCGAAGTTCTAAAGTTTACAGCGCCACTTACACACTATCTAATCAAGGGTTCATAAAGATAATGTTGTAGAATTTGGTTTGGGTTGATAAAGTAAATAATTTACAAGATTACAATAGAATAGAGCTTGTAGTCGCGCCTTTCAACACCTTAAGCCATTTTTACAGGATGGGATTGTAAGGGTAGGTGGACGCTTGTCCAACTCGCAGTTGAGTTTCGACCAACGGCACCCTATACTTTTACCGCGTAAAGACCATATCATGAACTTATTAGTCGATTACCATCATAAATTGAACTCGCACGCTGGCCCCGACTTGTTGATGTCGATTTTGCGTCAGAATTATTTGATTCTTTCTGCACGTAGTTTAATACGCAATCTGGTGCACAGATGTATAGCTTGCTTTCGGGCGCGCCCCAAGCCGTCATTTCCGGAAATGGCGGAACTTAGATCTTGTAGAGTAATACAATCGGTAAAGCCCTTCACGCACACCGGATCGGATTTCGCTGGTCCGTTTAAGGTCACGCTCACTCTCGGGCGTGGTATAAGATCCACAAAGGCTTACGTCTGCATTTTCGTATGTCTAACTACTCGAGCGGTGCATATAGAACTCGTTGGTGATCTAAGCACAGCAGGCTTTATGGGTGCATTTAAAAGATTTCTATCCCGTAGAGGCCCTGTAAGTAAATTGTATTCGGATAACGGTACGAACTACGTCGGTGCAAAACGTATTCTATCGGAACTACATGAGCTCTTAGCTAGCAAGTATTATAATTCGGAGTTCGCTCACATTCTAGCCGAGAACCGCATTGAGTGGTCTCTGAACGTCCCAGCCACGAGTCATTTTGGAGGCAATTGGGAGACTAATATTAAGAGTCTAAAGAGTCACTTATACCGAGTAATAGGAGATAAAATTTTGTCCTTCGAAGAGCTAAGTACGGTGCTCGCTCAAATTGAATGCGTAATGAATAGCCGCCCACTTTGTCGTACATTGTCTAGCAACCCCTCGGAACCGCTGGCTCTAACTCCAGCACATTTTTTGAATTTAACGCCTTTAAAGTATTTGCCCGCCACAGATATGGATGAGAACAGACTTAGCATTTCCGCACGCTACAAATTATTAGACCGGTTAGTGCAATCGTTTTGGAAACGATGGAGGATGGAATACTTGCATACTTTGCAGTCTCGGCAAAAATGGAACACAGCGACTGAGCCTTTAGCTGTAGGAACTGTAGTTGTGCTCACCAAAGAGAATACGCCGCCTCTCCACTGGCCGTTAGGAATTGTCGAAGAGGTATTTCCCGGTTCCGACGGAGTAATTAGGATAGCTCGCGTTAAGACCACGGTTGGGTCTTACCTGCGTCCTGTTGTCCGTTTTGCCTCTTCCATAATTTAAATAAGCTTTCTAGATTAAAAATTGTAGTTGAATTTAGGTAATCTTAGCGTTAGTTAGTTATTTTGTTAGTTGATCTTAGCTCTAGTTGTTTTAGTTGATTTTGAAGGAAATCCTTCAAGGGCGGGGGGAGATGGTTGCGCGGAAAAACCATTCGTATTTATTTTATATTTGACGGTAGGTTGCCAAGTCGGTTGTCCCTTTCCAAAACGATATCATTCATACCCTCCTATCGACACATCGGGGTGGTGGGGTGGGAGGGGAAAGAAGATGATTCTAAAATGTCACGTAATCATCGGAACCGAGGATATATAAGGCACGCGCGACCGACGCGCAGCCTCTTCCCGCCGCGCTCATTGTTGGAACCACACCGCTAGTAGAACCGCTTTAGCCTGGAAGCAGTCGAGCTCCAGGAAACCCGCCTCACCTCGTGTGAGATATAGTCGCGCACCGCCTCTCTCCGGAGTGTTCCAGAAGAAGTTCCAGAAGTCGCAGTTATAGTGCTCGACCGCATAGAAGAAACATCCCGGTGAGTCAATATCCAATATTATTGCCTGCTTGATATAATTGTTTTAACCCGCTCTAATTTTGTGTTTTCCTAATCAAGCAGGATTCCTTTCATCGATTTGGCAAATAATAGTTCATTTTAGGGAAGAGCGAGTGCATTGTACTGCGCACTATAATCGTCGTTATAAGCGTAGAAACATTTAGTAGATACAGTCCACTTAGATTAATAGCTCGCGTAATAGGTTTAAGGTTCGACCGGGGAATTAGACTTCGGCAACCTTAGACACGTTGCTCCACCAGAATACAAAAGTAAGTATGATTCATCAAATTATGTTGAATTATACAATGAAACAGAATTATTAATTAATGATAACATTAATGTCCTACAGACCAAATTCCGGTCAGTGCGGCCAATCTTAACGGAGACTAGCTATATACGCGGAACGATAAAGTGCACGAGTGTGTATATAAACACAGGCGTAGTGTGTATTCTCTTACTTTCACAGCCTGATGAGACGGCAATCCAACACGACTGGAGGGAGATCAGGTGCAGAACCAATGGCTTTATGTGTTTTCCGAAGCCCCGGTGTAACATATTAGGGTCAAACAACTTAAATCCGGGCTGCTCCTTACTGAGGATTTCACGACAAATAGATCCAATAATAGATTTTGGCTTGGGATCTGTGATCAAACCCGAGACCACATGTTTAGCAATTGCAGTTACGACCACTTAAGCAAAGAGATAGTCTATAAATTATATATATTAGTTAGTTATATCACGTATCAAATGGATGTCTTCGGCTTTGGCCTGTAGAGATGTATTTTGGGATTTTGCGTAATACTGGCGTTTCGTTTGGAAGACGTCATTAAAAAATTTGGATCCCCAACTATACGCATTTGTTTCATCTTTGCTTACTTTCCTTCCATAACGGATTTGTTCAATTTGCAACTTTAAATGTAATATTCCAGACGAAGGAGTAGATGAATTGCCTCTGAGTACGTGTGCAAGTACCTGTGTTTTCCGCACAATTTATTGCTGCGGAAGTGATATCAAATAGTAGTAGTCAATAAAATAGTCGTAGTCAATCAGAAAGATATCATAATCATCATTTTTATATTGTGTTATGTTAAAGAGATAAAAATATTATTAATATCTCAACTTTAACTGCAACCGACCCTTAAAAATTGCTGCTCTAACCCTCTCTGCTATGTCAGACTTCAAATGTAGTCGATTTTTTTTTAAATATACAGGCATAAGGGTTTCTCACGAATGTTAGCTTCACCGTCGAGCAAGGTTAATCAGAAATTTCAATTGAAGCGATAAGTTAGCCTGGTGTTATATGATTTTATCTTTTTGAGTTTGTTAATACATGTCATTTCATTTGCACGAAACTGAACTCTATACAGCTGAGGTAAGGCCAAAACACTATTCAAAACAGTTTGATATTTTCGGTCACAACTAACCTAACTTTCAAACTTTGCTATCAATAACGTAAATTTCTTTTTGACGGTATTCAATAACGCTTACGAAAAGGGAAAAGGTCCATATGGCGCTTTTTTGTAACTTTTCTGTGTTTTACCCTCTCAGCAACTTATCAAATGCTAATAGTAGTCGGTAAGTACAGGCTGAAGTTTGTATACTAGGTCTACTAGTCTGTCCCTGTAGAACAGAAAATAAAAACCAAAATTTTGAATTAAAAGTTTCAAATGTTTTTAACCATTACTTTGGCATTTGCCCTTGAGGCTGTGACTCTGCAAAATGACAAGGTCAAAGATGCCTACTAAATTTATTGTTTTATTGCCGTTCGTAAAGTAGTGTGGATATGATTTTAATTTCGATAGATTTTAATTAATTTATTTATTCATATGTAATATGAATGTAAAATATCCCTATTTTTTCCAGACGGTAAAAAAGGTAATCCAATATATTATGATGTAATGAGAGATGGTTTGTGTTATATTTTAGGAAATATAAAGACGCAAATTAACTAATTTCCATTTCATGCAAAATAGTGATAAATATGAAATATGTACAGAAAACATTATAATACCCCGCCACATGTACTTAATAACCCGCAAGCCAAGCGCGATAACTGTGTCAAAATTCTCCCTGTGGGGGAGGCCTTCGTTCAGCAGTGGACTTCTGATAGACTTTAATTAATTAATTAATTAATGTACTGTTGTAAATAGTAGTCGATTTGATTATTGTAAATAATTTGAGGATGCCTTCGCGGACCACTTTGGGTGTTTAAGGACGACCGGTTATAGAACCAGTGTTAGTTTAATACTGGTGGGCGCTAGGTCAATAGCACCGTGGCTAAGCAGGTTCGATTTCCGCACAAAATAAGCATGAGTAAGGCCAATAAATAATTGTTTCAGGTCTGGATATGTACAATATATGTATGGAAAATGTTTAAGATACAGAAGAAATTTCTAGTATAAGTAACATTTTTTATAAAATGCAAAAATTAATATTGCATATTTCATGTAATTTTGAAGTAATCTTGCATGCGTGAACAGATTTTTTTTAAAATCAAGTATCCAAAAGCATTATTATTAATAAAATCATCATTCATCATCATCTTTATTTTATTATTACAGCCCTCCACTACAGAACACAGGCCTCTCTCAATAATACTATGTATACTATACGAAATCCGACCCCCGGTTACGTCGTGTTTAATATGACGTTTGAATTATGACAGATGCGCTACTTTTTCTTGTATGAAAAAGTTACGAGTAAAATATTTAGATGGGTCTATCTTTCCTTTTGAAATCATTGCCAGAAATACGATTATTTGGATTTTGGAAATTATGAATAAAAGGTAACATGCACTATGAATATTTAAATTTTAATAATTTAGAATAATTTTCAAACAAAATTATATAATTTTTATTATTGGTTACATGGGCCATAATGGTGTTATGTTCGGTCTCAGGAAGCTCTCTTAAATTAAATTGTTGTGTTTTTGATAACAAAGGCAATTAGAGAAAATAAAAAAAAAACAGTTACTAAATTACGACGAAGTAAATAATGCTAAAGCTAAGATAGTCTATTGGTTTATTGTTAATAGTTTGCATTTAAATGGAACTAAAACTAAATGTATGAAATTCGTAACTCCGAATGTCAAAAATGTTAATGTTGCGCGCCTAAGTTGACGGCTGTTATCTGGCACTAGCACTATCTAGTATCGGGTAACAGAGCGAGGAAAGCTTTCCATAAAATGCCAAGACTAATCTTTCATCCAACAGCGCCATCTAGTATCGAATTGAAGAACTAAGCTTTCTAGAAGTCCCACACTCGAACTTTCTGCGCCTAGTCGGTGGGGGCCCCTTATTTACTGGAATATTCTGGATGTTTTCGTGAAAGAACTCTATATAAAGCCGTTGACAGCCGCGATCGGGGCAGTATTGAATTCGGCGAGACAAGCGAAGCTTCGGAGCGAAATAAAGTGAATCAGTGTGATTAATTATTAGTGTTTTAAGTTTTAATTGGTGTTCGGTAATAAAAGTGTAAATTTTGGTAATTCAATCGGCAGTTTTTACTATCACGAACCTCAAGCTCGTAACAATTGGTGTCAGAAGTGGGATAAAATCATGCCGATTTTAACCGAACCGATTTGACCCGAAGTCAACGCCAGCAGGAGACGGACCAGAGACGATTTGGTGGTGCAACGCCGCAGACGTCGGAGACCCAGCCGCCGGCCACGGACGCCAGCCCGTCAGTAGCTCCTGCATCTGCAGTACCTGACTTACGGGCTCTGATGGTGATGCTGCAGGAGCAGGCCCGTCGGTTGGAAGAGCAGCTGCAGCGCGGACGAGAGGAACATGACAACCGCCTATCGGATGCTGAAACCCGAATCGAGAAAGCTGAAACCCGAATCGACCAAGTAAACAATCGGGTTGACAACGTAATATCTAACATGAAGAAATCACTGGACGAACTCAAACTTGGGGATGGAACTACAGCTCCCGTAGTAGCTACAACACCTTCATTCACTACGTGGATTCAAAGTGCCGCCGTTCAACGGGACTTCTTCCTGGTCAGCCTACAAAATCCAGTTCGAGGCCGTCATGGAGGCGAACGGCTGGAATAAAAGCCAGGCCCTGACTGCACTCACCCTAGGCCTGCGCGACCAAGCCTCAACTGTGTTAGAAGCTCTCGGTAATAAAGTGACCTACGAGCAGCTCCTTGAGGCATTGGAGGCGAGATATGGCGACGCTCACCTAGAACACGTCTTTCGCGCACAGCTTAAAGATCGCGTGCAACGCAGCAACGAAAACTGCAGCAGTGGGCCTTGAGGTGGAGAAGAAGGTTCGAAAAGCATACCAGTCTGTACCTGAGCTCTTTGAAGGGAACCTGGTGCAGACATTCATCGACGGCATCCACGACCTTGAAGTCAGAGCTGCTGTGAGGCTCGGGCACCACGTGACGCTCACGGATGCCTTGGCCTATGCACTGGAGGTTGAAGCCGTGCGGCAGGATCATCGTTCCCATCGCATCAAAGAGGTTACAGCAGCTACAGTTCGCGACCGCAATAATGGATACAGCCCTAGGTGCTATGGCTGTGTGGAAAGGGGCCATCTTCAATCCAGCTGCCCTAAGCAAACTGTAGAAAGGGAAGTTGATCGATCTCGAGAGAGTAGTGCAGCTGACGGTACCGCCTGGCGGCGGCAGGATCATCGTTCCCCTCACGTTAGGGAAGTTGCAGCAGTTACGGTTCGCGACCACAATAAAGGTTACAGCCCTAGGTGCTATGGCTGTGGGGAAAGGGGCCATCTTCGATCCAGCTGCCCTAAGCGAACCCTAGAAAGGGAAGGTGAACGATCTCAGAAGGGAAGTGCGGCTAACAGCACCGCCCAGCAGCAGCAGGAATACGACTTTACTATCAGACACTGCAACGGAAAATGGTGAGGCAACACAGATGCATTATCAAGAAGACCTTGTCCTGAAGACTACAAACATTGTACTAGGCAAGATAATAAGGAAGTGGTATCCGTGAGGATGCTCAGGACAGACCACCTCAGTAACGAGTGGAAGGACAGCTTACAACATGCACAGCAGGAAGATCCGGACATCAAGCCGATTCTGGAATGGATGAAGGTCAGTGCTCCCAAGCCCAAGTGGAGCGACGTCTCAGCGATGAGTTCGACCACTAAAAGCTATTGGGCCCAATGGGACAGCTTGCTGCTTCAGGGTGGTTTTCTGTGCCGTAAATGGGAAAATGTTCGAGGAGACAGCTGTCATTTGTAAATGGTTATCCCTAAAGCTAAAGTACCGGATGTTCTACAGCTGTACCATAATGATTGCTTAGGAGACCATCTGGAAGTTAAAAGAACTCTACTGAAGATCCGAGAATGGTTTTACTGGGTCCAGCCGCGATCAGGGCAGTATTGAATTTGGCGAAACAGGCGAAGCTTCGGAGCGAAATAAAGTGAATCAGTGTGATTAATTATTAGTGTTTTAAGTTTTAATTTGTGTTCGGTAATAAAAGTGTAAATTTTGGTAATTCAAGCGGCAGTTTTCATTTTCACGAACCTCAAGCTCGTAACACTAATGTGATTTTAAATGGGGAGAAACTGAGTCTTGTGTATACTACCATTTTTTTTCAAACTAGACGCAAAACTTCAATGGCTCCCCCATTTATCAAAACTAGCTAGCAAATTAAAACAGGATAGGTTAATATCACCGGCTATAATAAAGTAATCATTAGGTTGAAAGTTTAATAAGAACGTCAGTAATTCAACAAGTTTAATAACTCGCGATGAAAGTGCTCGGTTTGGAGGAATATTAGGTGCAAATAATATAATATAAATTGTGCTGACAACTGATTGCATGCGCTGGTATAGTTATACATATGCATTCAAGATCTTCACGGTCAAATTCGGTACGCCTGCGCACCCCAAGCCGAGATACGCATGCGACCATCACTCCTCCGCCCGGCGTCCCACGGTCATGACGGAACAGATCATACCTGTCTGAGCTGCACAGATAAGTGTCGAGAATGCCGTCGCATAACCATGACTCAGTAATAAATGCTATGTCAATATCTGATGTATAAAGATTGTTAAAAAATATATTAGTTTTGATACGTAAATCACAAACATTCTTATAAAAAAGTTTTAAATTAAATAATACTTTTAGTAATAATACCTGTTTATCCTTCGTAGTAAAAAGTTTAACGATAATAATATTAAAAAGAATAACCTAGGTATTAATCTCATAAGATTCTTTCTGGAAGTTTTTTGTCCATACAAAGTTAAAGTTAGATTATTTAGCCTTCAGCTTACATTCTTTAAGCAATGTAATGTTCATCATTTAGATAAATGTTCTTTTTTTTATTTGGTTCACAAATGGAATGTAACGTGTACATGGTTCAGGTAACGGTGAAAAAAAGTAACAAACAAACGTTCATTCTAATAACAGTGAACACTGCATGCACCAAGTGGACGAGATAACAAATACAAATAAAGAAAGGAAAAAAACTCTAAAATAATAAATATTAATTAATTAATGGCTAATCTAATGTTAGCCCTTGCTGAGGCCATAGAACCATGAAAGATGTCGAACAAATCACGAATATTATTGTAACTATTAGTCATTCTGTACAATGGCGAGTGATGATCTGCCACTGTTTTACAGTGTGGCGTGACAAAAGTCTTTTTGCGGCCCAGGCGACTGCCAGCTCTAGGGACCGATACATCTAAATGATTTAAAATGTCCGGACAGTTGACGAAACCATGGATAATTTTATAGAGGAACAAGACATCAGATGATTCTCGCCGCTTGGATAGTTGTTCTAATTTGTAGTGTGCTAATCTACTCTCGTATGAAATGAGTGTCCTGCATTGGTTATTTGCATACGATAACTGGTACATAAACCTTTTCTTAATCTTTTCCAGTCGGTTTGAGTGACACTTGTACCCCGGATTCCAGATTCCAGTTCTTCATTCAGATATGCTCGAATTTTGAAAAATCATCAAAATAGGACGTTTTCCTGATATTATTATATTTTACTCAAAACTTATTTGCTTTTAAAAGACACATATATCTTGCAAATTTTATATTTTCATCTCAAATGACCAAGATATTATTATCACTACAACGATCAACGATCGAAAATTACAACAGTTATAAATGCTTATCTTAATCTTATCTTTTCTTTATTATTTTATTTCTTGTAAAAAATAGTTCTAATAACGATTTGCTCATTTTAAAAATTATTTTATTTGAAGCAGCGTCTTTTAAAACTACATAATTTAATAACAAACCACACTGTGCAAACATATCCACAACTCAGTGGTGTTATCCCGGAAGCCTCATTCGTGCTCGGCATTACAATTCGCTTGAATGGGAAAATACATTCAGGTTAAGTGCATTAAATAGCGTCATGGACCTCGGGTAGCGATTTCATTTAGCCTGTTCCATAGTGATTACAGTAATAATAAGTTTTAACTATTACTGAGAAAGTTTTATAATTAATGGACTGTAACATTAAGCGTTTTTCCACATTTTAAGGTGGGTTAAGAATATCCACTACGCAATATCATCCCGTGGGCGTCGTAAGAAGCGTCAGAGGGAAATAAATCAGGAGATGGGCAGCAGCGTCTTCCTCATAACAACTAAAATTGATAAACTGCGGTTGCCAACTTGCTTGCTAAGCGTTGCAACTATAGCAATTGTCCCCCCTATGAGGCAATCTGTGGGGGAGGCCTGTGTTCACCAGATGACTTTAGTTACCTGTGACGGTAACGGAAGGTCAAGAGTAACTAGACTTCTCTTAGACTAGCATGGTAAACATTTTTGACTAGAGCGTCGCTTTTCTTCAGGTACAATGGGATTTAATAGTAATAAAAATATGCAAAAGTATGGATGGGAAACATTCTTGCGATGAAGGACACATTCACTTACCATCACCTGATGGTAAATGAATGGTAAGTGAAGTCTACTTAGACTGTGTGGTATTTTGTTACCAATACATGTGAAAATAAAAACTTATTTTTTAAAATCCAAGACCACAATAAGTTACTGATGAAGAATATCAGAAAACGGATCTGTCCACTGAGTGCCACAGCATTCACTTACTATTACCTGATAGTAAATGAGTAATAAGTGAAGCAGTGGCGTACGAGTATTTATACATTTGCCCCCAGTAGGCTATTCAAATTTTGCCGCCCATATTGACTTCTACAAATCGATACCCTAGTCCACAATCATATGTATCACATTTGTTTTGTCAATTAAATTGTAACTTTATGGCTTGTGCGCTATATATATATATCCTAATTACACCAACTTTTCGCCATAATTAGTATGATTGTGACCTCAAGGATTTATGGTGTTCTTAGCCTATTTTTACAAACCAAAGGTTTAGTTAAGACTGCACAAGAAATAGTTTCTGGGTATTTCGGAGCTAATAAAAGACCAATCATGTACTACTAATAAGTCGGGGTAAGGTATGATTTAATGCTACTTACATTCGGTAAAAGTATTTAAATAATTTTTATTGCGCTTACACTTTGAAAACAATGTATTCAATTTTGCGTGATAGAGCCATGCTACAGTTATATTACGGTTTTAGCATGAATGGGTCGGCTCGACCGGGAAAGGATCCCGCGCTCACAGAATATCAGTGTAAAATAGTACCTTAAAACTGCTGTTTCGTACGATGAGTGTAGAGAATCGAAACCCTTTTTTACTGGAAATGAGGCATTTTATCTTATTCCTCAAGGGTAACAACGCGTCTGCATTTTTATTCTTAATCGAAGATAAATTTAGATGTCCATGTGTCACAGCATCCACTCACCATTAGGTGGACTGTGTACTCGTTTGTCATTATTATTCTACAAAAAAAAATTGGTAACAATACGGCTGATAATAATGATGAAATTCAATAAATTAAGTAATGAAAGTTTTGCGATACCGTCTTGCGCAAGTTTTTATTCACAAAATCATCAAATAAATCTTCGTATGAAATCTTGTTCATTAAACGGGCTACACACGAGACGATATCGGTGGCGATCTAGGGTGGAAAGAAATCGGGGCTTTTATCGGGGCAGACCCTACACACGGGCCTGCCTAGCAGTACGCGTTCGGACTTGGAGCGGAACGCATATGCGGTAGAGTTCTTCAAAATAGCTTCAACTTTCTTAAAATACCAATGTATTGGTTTGGCATTAGCCCTCTCGGTAAATTTATTCGAAAATAGAAAAAGAGGAGTTGTTGGGTGAAAAAATGGCTCCAAAAGAGACAAAAATTAAGCCACATAAACGTACTAAATGATCTGTATTCCAAAGACATGATTAATTTTCTCCGGATGGATGAAGACAGTTTTTATAACCTTCTAGAAATGATTTCGCCACTTATATAAAAACATCAATTTCTCCTATGTACCTATGCTATTTAGTTATTTCTTCTCTTTGTTCATTTCTGCTTTGGTCAAAATCTGGTTATGTATTACACACAACAAACAAGGAAATAAAATACTTTTGTATAATAATACGTATACTTTTTTTTTTAACGTAATCTTTATTTATGGAGTAAAACTATCAGAAAATAAAATAGCTTATATCTTTTTTTAAACATAAAGAAACCTTTAATTTTGGACATACTCCCTTTTATATAACTTGTTTGTTGATGTGGAGATGGTGAAGGAGTAGAAGTTAGTTGTTGATAAGAGGATGAAGGCACGTAAGAGATCGAAGTGTGGTCTTGTGGAGTTGTAAGAGATATGAGTGCGGTCTTGTGTTGATAGCGTTGGAGTAGGAGTTAGTTGTTGAGGAGAGGCTTTATCTTCTCCTTACTTACATCATACACTCTACTTTACGAACGGCAATAAAAAATTAGTTTAGTAGGCATTCTTGACCATGTCACTTCGCAGGGTCACAGGCTAGGGTGGATATGATTTGAATTTCGATAAAATTTCATTTAATTTATTTGTTTTATTCACTTTTTTTTTTTGGTTTTTTGTAAAATATCAGTGCCATAGGCTTCTGCTCCGTTTATATGATTAAAATGTAAAAATTTTGTTACATAAAAAAGGTCATTCAGTATCACTGTTTTGTTAACTTCCTTCAGCGAGGGTTGCCGGCAGCGACTGCCAAAAGAAATCGGGCCGATGCGCCTACACACGCGCAGTAAGGAGGGGGCGGTGCCCCGATCTAGGAAGCATCGGCTGATCTAGGAAGCATTTTTGCTCCTGCCAGCCGATTAAGGAGGCGATATCGGCCACGACTTAGGATGGCCCTACATACGACACGATTTAGAGGCAATCTAGGAGGCATCCCCACTACTCCACCCTAGATCGCCACCGATATCGTGTCGTATGTAGCCCGCTTTAGCTGACTCTATGCACAGAAACCCTAAGGCGTTTAGTTTTTTTTTGCTTATGGTAGATCTTAGATAGTTTTTCACCTGTTTTAGCTAGAAATGCTTCTCTCACTGTAACAATTTGTCCTTGATGTACATAAAACCATACGAACTGCTGCACCAAAATTTGGATAAACATTTAGCAAATCTTTTCTCGCAAGAACTAAGATAGACTTTTCAATGATTCAGAATTAGGTGTAACTAAAATTCTATGCGAAGAAAAATGGCATTAAAAATATACGTATTCTTGCACTAAATCGGTCTCTAAATCATAAGAATACATTTCTTCCAAGAAAAGGGCTTTTTCCTTATTAGTTGTAGATATCAAATCATACATTTTCCTCAAAAATGAAAACTTCATTGAATCTGTTGTAGGCGTCCTGCCGTTTTTCTAATTTGAATACGCCTCTATCGATGAGGAAGAGAAATATGTTAATACTGAAAATATCACACATTATTCTCATTTTTTCATTTGATGTTTGATTTCTTTTTTTTTTTCGTTTTAATTTTTTTTCCAATGTCTTTTGTATACTGCTTCGACACGCTTATTTCCATCGCCTTTTCTTCGAAATACCTACTTAAAATTTTCTCGTTCAGTTACGAAAAACTTGCAAAAAGATTCGTAAAAATCGACAACAGTGATCAAATCTACGGCAGAAACCTGAATTTCAACATTCACTTTGTTTATTCTTCGCAAAAAAAAAACATTCCACACAACAACCATTACCCCCATTTTCAGTTTTTACAAATTCAAAAGTATTCCCGTCGCCTCGCTTCGCGTTACAGACTTTTCCTCCTCCCTGATTAATTTCAAAGTTTATTTAAGGACCTCGTACCAAGAATCTCCAAATGTAGAAGACATGCATCCTCTCTAGCTGACCAAGCTGTCAGATTTACTCTCTTTAGCGTTTTCCGTTTCTCAATTTCAATCATTTTTTTGCCAGCGTTGTGTCGAACCTATACCAATTTTTTGAAGCAACATAAAGAAAAGACAAGCTTTTGTGAAACTTGTGTTCAGCAGTCGCAGTTGCCACTGAATTTCAAGAGTAGGCATAGTAAGGAACAAAATGTGCTTTCATTTCCGAGAATGAACACCTCAGAAAATATGTCTTCATATACCTTTTAAAATTTTAATTTCTTTAATTTCTGTGACACATAGAAAAATTTACCTCAAATTTACTGCCCCAAAAATCTGCCGCCCTAGGCTTCAGTCTACCCAGCCTGCTGGTAAATCCGCCACTGAAGTGAAGTCTACCTAGACTGTATCGTATTTTGTCACTCTTACTTGTGTAAATAAATAAATATTTATAAAACAAAGACGAGTATCAGAGGACGGACCCATCAACTGGGTATTTCAAAAGTAAGTTTGAAATGTCATAACGGCTGAAAAAGAGGTCTATTATAGTAGTCTTTTATGTATAATTTGATTTAAAATCATGCCTTTAATTACACTTATTACCAAATACTGAAGAAGTTTTTTATTGTAAATTACATAACATAATTTTTTAGAACTTACGTAATAACTAAAAGATTGCTGCAATTAACCTATTTACTATTGTTTCATATATTCAATAAACTATTGTTTCAGATACATGATAATAATGTATATGGACTCCAACTTGCAACCGGGGGTAATTTAACAGATACTTTACACTCTACGTAGCCAACTTCAGTCTTGCTACAGTATTGCTAAGTTTGAAAAAGTTGTACACTAATTTGATTTTATACAATTAATAAATTTACTTGCTTTCAAGTTTTTTTTACTTTCACAAAGATTGAAAAAAACTAAAAAAAAAAAAGAAACTGACAAACGCATAAATCAATCGACATCTGATCAAGCCCTGTACAGCCCTGCATTTATATTTTTAATATAACAAAATTATTTAGAATAAACTTAATTTTAATTCAAATAAAAAGCTTCAAAAATTAAAAGAACAATACAAAGGTTTTGTAAAAGCCAAAAAAGAAATATCCATTGCAGTTCTCATGAAAGTCGTTCAAAAGATGTAAATTAAAAGAAGGGCTTTGTTATCATTCCTGTTATGTTCGCACGCAATGTAATGCACTTCCATTTGTGTGCGATTTTGACATTATTGTATTACGTGAGATATGTGGAGATATGTAATATATTTGTCAAGTGTCATATAAGGCATAGAACGTTACGTTCTGTCAAGGAGTACGTACATTGTGAACTAGATTGCAAAGGCTTGATACAAGCGTCTCGCAACGCACACAGCAAGGGGTTTATTCTACAGTCGTATAACGCGATATTTAGACTTTCATCTCATTTTCTCTGTCAGCTGTACTGTTTGTTGTAAGACTTGTAATTCCGTTCTTGTGTGTGTGTGTGTGTATGAATCACATTTTACGACTAGTGAACTTTATGACCTAAAGGCCAGAGGACTTTGTAATAGCCGTGGGCACTGAGGTTGATTTTAGATGTATCCAACAATATTACGCAGTAATGGTAATCTAAGCGCTGCGCTATGTCCTAAACCGCCCAAAATTATCATGAGTGAAAATAATATTATTGGTACAGAAGTGTCATAAGTATCATTAGAGTAGCACTGGCTTATAACTGCTAAAAAAGTAACGTGCTAAAGATATGCCGCTAATATGATGCTTTTTTCGACTGTTCTACTCAATTTAATTTATTCTAATGTCTTTTTTCTAAATTTTAAAATCGAGATAATAAGCTTTTAATAGGCTTACAAGGAATATATAGCACAAACATAGCTTTATAACGCTATTTCACGCTGGTATACTGCGCGAGGGTGGTCCTTCCCCAGTCTATTCGCACTGTAGTGGTAATATGATACAGCATGTCTCTACAATATAAACCTATTTAAATTGCTGACGTTTCGAACAGCATCCAGCATACATGAATAGCCAAGAAAACCTCCAATTCAAGGTGTTATTTTGGACACTACGAGTATGTCATTTTAGTAAAATAGTAGTTAAGGTTTCTATCATGGATAATTCGCGAGGCTATTTTTTTATAGAAGAGGGGGCAAACGAGCATGCGGCTAATCTGATGTTAAGTGACTACCGCCGCCCATGATCAACCGCAACACCAGGGGAATTGCAGGTGCGTTGCCGGCCCTTTAAAAAGGAGTACCTAGTATTAAAATATAATAATAATCTTTTCATCCAGTATATGTAATAACTCACAATGTGCGTTCGAATTCAAGCAAGGGCCAACATTTATGCAAATACCACAAATTGTTGTGATAATCATGACATATTTATTACAGATAGGTCTGTCTCATCGAAGAGTGCTCGGCGGTGCGCGACGAGTGACTGAGCTTATTTGATTTTAAATTAATCATTCAACCGCCACTAGGAAGAGAAGAAGAAGATCAGGAAGAGATCGTGCTTATCATGTCCATCAAATTCTCGCTTCGCTTTACGATCATCAGAAAGCATTAAGTACTAAGAAATCACCAAATCGTCAAATCATCATCACAGAATACGAAAAAATAAATATTAAAGGGAAAAAATTTGCAAATTCGTGTAAAAACAGATCTAAGCTTCTACTTTCTTATAAAAATAGATCGACAGTCTACGCTTTTGTACTAGAATGCAGGACCTGGAACCATATAAGCAGGTGTACTTTATTTAATGGGACAAGCAGTACGCACAAATTCTGACATTTTTATTAAGAAATAGATTTGAGATGACTTAAAAATATTTTGTAATTTTGTTCCTTGAATTTTATTGTTATTTTAAAATAGTTGAAAGAACAATTACTAATTAAACTAAATTTTTTGTTTGAATAACGCATGGATCCTTTAAATGACTCTTATGTTTTTCGTCGAAGTAGATAGAAGAGGACAGATAACAGATAATACATTATAATTTTATGTGTTATATTATGTTGATATGAAATAGGTATATATCAGAATAATTGAATTGACAAATTATAAAAATTATAAATTACAATACAAACCAAGTGGGTATCAAATTTCTAGAAAAACTTTTTCCTTATTTTGTGTTATTTTCTCCAGGTAAAATTTTGCTGCACTGTTCCACTTATCAGATTTCACAAACTAGTATTTAAATAGTATTTAATATAATAATTCTATATTGATATAATTTTCTAAAATAATAACTTAGGACCAATATAAATATTATAAATCAACACATTTGTTACAGTTAAGTTATATACCATTGATATTGTCTTAATATTGTGACTCAAAATCGGACAGTGAAAGTGTTAAGTGTGATATTTTTTACCACGTAGTAGGACTCTTTTTCTGGCTAGAAGACCATCTGTGTAGGTGTCACTCTATTTCAATTTCAATTTCAAATCGTTTATTGCTTCTTTAATGTACAGTACATTAGCAGTTACAGTGACCGTTATAGACCCTGTCGGGCGTTGCAATATACTAGAAATATACAATAAAATAATTAAATGGACTTATAACTATGTAACATCATTATATTATATTTGGCTATTTTGAAAAGTTTTTTTATTTAATACTTAGTAATTTGTTGCTTAGTAATTAACTATCAAAAAATTCAGTGAGCATGTATTACCTATTTCTGCCGCCAAATAGCATTGCTTTAATTTCTGTCTTATGGTTTATATTATTTTAGTGTAAAGAAGGCAAAACTATAGCAGACTACAAGGCATTCCATCTTAGTCCTCAGGTGTGACAACGCATGTGTAGCTCTTTCTGTATGAGGCTGGCTGCAGGTGGTCTACACACTGCAGTTGCCATTTAACATTAGATGAACTGTAAATTCGTTGCTCACTTCAGTTTTATAAAAAAGGGGTAACAAGTGCTTATTATTTAGTCGGAGGCCACAATATCTGGCATTTTTCTCGCCAATAAAATTCCGTGAGAAACTTTCTGTTTGAGGAATTAAAATCGGTCAAGTGTAATCTATACCTATACTTGCAAAGATACTATCAGTTTCCTACCTGAATCAACAAAATGTTCTTAACAATTGACTAGGCTAGGACATTTTCTTCAAAGGTTGAAAAAATGATACAGCTATACATATTTTAGATAATTTTCCTTCAATCTACGAGTACACCTTCTTATTAGTACTCGAGGTAAAGTTATTGTCAATAAAATATCTAACGTTTTTTTTTTGGCAATCATTTTGAAGGTACGGAACAACCATTTACATAATTAACTGTCTTGTGTAATTGGCAAAGTCGTTGTAGAACAAATCTCCCTGTACCCACTGAACTGCACTGTTTCCATTGTTAATTCTATGAACACACATTTTCTATTGTTAATTCTATGTTATAGGCAAAGATTTATTTTCTAACGACACCACCAGATATTAATTAAATATATTGAAGGATTATAAGGATTTAATTATTGTCTCTCTGTTAAACCTCATCCAGAGTGATCACTTACAAAGATATGGAATAATTAAAGGGCTTATAAAAATGGATCCCAGATTCACTGCATTGTCTTGGAAAGAGAGAGAACAAAAACTCCACTCTAAATAAAGACATGGAAATGTTCAGTTTAGATGTCACTTGAACTGACTGATGCTTCTATAACTTCAGACGAAAACTAAAATTCGCATGGAACTCCTTAGTTAAAGTAGTAGCAATAAAAAGCAGCCGAATGTAATTACGGTAACGAAAAGTGGGTCATGGATGTAAATTTTTCTTGCTTCACAAACTTACGCGTACGTTAAAATCTGACAAAAATCAATGAGTTTAAGGATATACGAGTACCACCTTCTATCTCGTCTCAACAAATCAAGTTGACAAAAATGGCAACAGGTAATATAAAACGACATTACTTATATATTTTTGAAATAGGGCTTGGTATAATTAAAACAAATTGTGTGCACAGGTGGCGAGTTGTTGTTGTTAATTGACAACCTAATATTTAATAATAAAATAAAGTAAAAATATATGATATTATCTGACTCCATATGGTACTAGCATAGAATACTACATGTATTATAGTATTCTATAAGTATAGGAAGTATAACAAGTCCTTGTAGTACTATGCTAAAGTGTACATTAATAATTACAAAACGCTAAAGTTATTAACACGTGCGTGCAACGACTTTTGTGAATTTTCTCGTTCACCGTCCCTAGGGCGCGCTACGCTTTAATTTTTGGCTATTTAAGTAAAGCTGCGGCTTCGGCCAAACCTTCGGCTGATATTGACCGGAGCCGTGTGTGGCCGAAGCTGTCTTTTTATAGCCGAAAGTGGCTGATACCGAAGTAAAAACTTCGTTTGGACAATATTTGTAACTATTTCTGGTTTAGATTAAAAGTTAAATTTTATTATGAATATGAAATGGGGAAATAAATATTTATTTTTCACATTTATTCAACTCAATAAGTTTTATGAAATAATTGCGTGCAAACAAAATCTACTAATTTTTATATTGTATATGATTCAAGTAAATTGTTATGAAAGTAAGTAAATAAGCAGTAACACAGCAAGTAAATAAGCATGTAAATAAGCAAATGAATGTACGAATAAATAATCATGAAAATAGTCAAGTAAATAATCAAATATATGAGAAAATAAATAATTATGTACATATTCAAGTAAAAAGGTCAAGGAAATTTGCAAATACCTAAATAAGCAAGTATATGCACTACTAAGTATAGTAAAAGTCACTATGGAATAACGATTTTTATATTCACGCGAACGGTACATAAAACACATTTAATTAAAACTAGTTTGTACAGATTTTATCACGTATATTAACTTGTTTTATATTCTCGACCTTTCGAGCACTTTACAGCACCTATGACCTATGGTCACGGGGTAGACTTAGGTGTTCGACGTCCCGACGTCGTAGTTAACCACGGATACCTTCAGATTAAAATTACTTTTTTTTAATTTTGAAAATTTTGATGTTTTGTAAATAGTTTAAATACGTTAAAATAAATAAGTGATATTTAGTCCGTTCATTAAAAAGTCTAAATTCAGCACACTCGTCTGTAAACTTTATATGATTTCACATCAATTATCTAAGCTACCTGTTTTTACTTAAAAGTAACACACGTAAATCCAATTAAGCATCAGCTTCTTCTGATGAACTGTCGAGGCTATCTAGGTAAATGGATTATACATTTAGTTTGAAAGACAATTTTGTTTGTAAACGACGCGTGCGGTTACGGACGCTCAAAATATATATCTCACAGTGTGAAAGCTAATCGCGGGATATAATTTATATCTTGGTATTTAATATATATTACATATGTCCCATAGTGAAAAGCGGGCTTTATGTGGACTACGAGTATCTGTGCAAGGCATACGTAAATTGTGCTACAAATCCATTCAAGTAATGATATATTTCTAGATTTTGGGTGCATTGCAGTAGTCCAAGTGCAACCGATAAATGTCATTTATTATGGTTCGGAAAGCGAAGTACATAGAGAAGCGCTCATGTGTAGGTACTATAAAACAAGTGAAAGACAAGGCAAGGTAACAGTTGGAGTGTAGGGATGTAATTATCGACATTCCACGCATTCCGGTGTAATTTGGGTGCATGTAGGAGTTGCTAATTGGATTCCACCGTCTTAATTTCTGTTTGATTGTACTTTATCATCGTATTCATACCGATAGTAAAATTTATTTTATGTAAAAAATATATTGAGAATTATTATTTTTTTGTTATTATGAAACCTTTTATTTCCTATCGTGTAGTTCGTTTTTAAATCAAAACTCTAAGTTATGCGAAATTAAATAAAAATTATTTAGAATTGCTAAGAAATCATAAACTGCTTCTCCCACAGTTTCACTGCTTTTTTATTTTATAAAAGCGTGTAATAAAAAAAACAATGAAATAAGAGAATTTAACAACTTCCGTGTAGTGGCAGCGTCCGAGAATCCACTACCTCAAATGGAAAATGAAACTGGAGATAGGTAGCAGCATTTTCCTGATAACAGCCCAAAATATTAAAAAACTGCTCTAAAATAAAGAGGGAAATTCCCAAAAGGTTTGACAAAAAAATAACTTTCAATTTCCACATTTACTACATCAATATAAAATAGAGAATTTAGTAATTCCAATAGCAGTTATTTATTTTGATGCATAAAAGCTTTGTATAATTAAGCAATCAGCAAAATGGTAAAGGCACCGATGAAGAACCAATAACATGTCCGTGTTTCCCAAACGGCAAATTATAAACGCAAGAATGAGCGATTAAATGCCAATCAGGGATCTGTTAACGCCTAATGGTGAACGCTGGGAGAATTTGTTGAATAAATTTTCCCAGCGTGAAATTTGATTTCTTTGAGAATAAAATATGAAAGTCACTATATTCAAAGTCAAACGAAACGGTATTCTTCATAAATAATAGGTCCTTACATATGAAATTGCCGTTTAGTGCGGGAGGAATATAAAGTCATTTTTTTTGTAAAATCTATTCAATTAATCAAAGTATGCACCGTTGTTATCTATGCACTTTTGCCATCTCATAGGTAGTTAATTGATCTCTTTACTAAAAAAAACCACGGGGGCGAGAACCAATAAACTCTTTGAAGGCGGTTTGGACTGCCGCATCGGAGTTGAATTTTTTTCCTTGTAAGAAGTTGTCCAAATTCCGGAAAAAATTTTAATCTGTTGGAGCAAGGTTCGGGGAGTATGGTGTATGTCGCAGACAATCCCCACCAATTGCAGCTCATTTAACTTAGTGGTTGTTTGTTGTGCAGAGTGTGGTCTTGCGTTGTCGTGAAGCAGCAGTGGCCTAGAGCGATTGACCAATCTCGGTTGTTTAGCAGCTAGTTCTTCCTTCATGGTTTACAGTTGCTGACAGTAGATATCTGCTGTAATCGTTTGGCCAGATTTTAGAAAGTTGTAGTGAATGACACCGGCACTAGTCCACCAAACACTCACAAGTAACTTTTTCTGAGTTAATTTTCAGTTAGGGCAGGATTTTGGCTAGGTTTCCCGGGTTCAGCCATTGCGATGAGTGCTTCCGATTATAGTACAGTATCCACTTTTCAACACAAGTAAAGTTATCTCCTATCGAGCAAACAAAAACGTCACAATCAAGAGAACGGAATTCATTCGTAATTTTATTTTTTCGTGATTAATAATTTTTTTTCAATTCGTGATTTACGAACACCTACCATCAAGAAAATCAAAAAAGCATATTCTAAGCTACATCCGCCAGCTAATCTTAAAACAGTTCGGTGAGCCCTCGCCTAGACATGTGAATATACCCGGGCGATATGTCAGATGTCCGACGTCAGAACCGATGTCAGACGGTTCGTATATTTTACTAGGTAAGACGCCTTTTTTAAACTTACAGTCCATCTGGGTAGGCAGGCACCACCCTCTTGAATATTTCTGTCGCCAAATTGTAGCTAGCTGGCACTGCTTTGTTTCTGTCTCAGGGGTGAATTCACAGCGATAGAGAGCCAGTATATTTACAGCCTGTGAATTATTTCATCTTATTCTTTTAAACGTGTCTATAACCTTCTTTATTTGGAGTTGGCTGCATCTGTCCATTGACTATATTAGCTACTTACAATTACTGTCGGATTGTTTACAAAATAATTCCGAAAATATTGAAATAATATTATATACCAGGAAATTTTTGTAAAATATTTCCTCTCCAAATCCTTGGAAATAACATAAAGTTACTGAAAAGTAGTAGTAAATAACTGATTCACAATTAATAATTTGTTGGAAAATCGATGTAACAATAACAATACTGTAACACAAGGTAGCACAGCTGTTGCAGATCATTTCGGCCAACTGACGCGCACTAATGAAGACATGGTAGTGTAAATTTGTTACGAAGATGACGCTAACAAGTCTTCTTCGCATTCAGAAGTGTGTAGGGTGTAGGGTGTTGTCAGTCAATGGTCTTTATGCGAGGCGGTTTTCATGAATAACTGTGTGCCTTTGATATATTGTACCTTAGCGTTGTCATTAAAATTAATTTGTTTTGTTTAGCCTGTCCAGTTTTGTAACGGGAATAGAAAAAAAATATCCATCTATAAAAAATATCGTACTATGTCGAAAGCAATGAGCTGTTTACGTTATAAAAGACATTAAATTAATTTAATTTAATTTAGTTTTTATAATACTGTCGTGTTGGAGACGTAAGACAATCAATCAACCTATTTCATCACTTCAGTGGAATCTTATGTTATACCTGGGCTTAAAATATACCCACACCGAAGACACTAAGTAGTGGTATAAAAAAGATGCCATTTCTCTTGCCAAGCGTAAAGTGATGGTAGTAAAACCTTCCCGTGTAGGAAGAGGTCCAGAAGTGGAATTTTCAGGACTGATGCAGAAGAAGACTGTAAAGTAGCATCAATGTGTTCTTGTTAACGTTTGTACTCTTTCTGGACGCCTGTCTCCCAGATCTAGTCCGCCAGTCAAATAAGTTGACCAAGTCCGATTTGATATCGGCAAAATTATTATATCATATTTTTCAGTTTCATTTATTCAAAATCAATATGGCAGAGGAACACTGCAGCTATGTTACGGATATGTTCGTGGCACGAATGGTTCGGCTCGACCGGAAAAAACCCACGGTGTTATTGAATAGGATTAATGCTGTTGTGTTACGTATTATAATTGTTGAGACACAAATACCTCATTTTACTTGGAACATTTATCATAGCGTCAACTCATAAAAATTTTGATTCTTAATCGAAGATAGATGTTGGTGTGTATGGACACCGTGTACTCGCTTCTCATTTTCATTTTATAAAAAAAAACACTGCAAAAAGGTTTTCTAAGATATAAAAACATAGTTAAAACATTACTTAGAAGGTACTACTACTAATAACTAAGCAGTTAAAGCAAATAAATTCTAAGTTTAATAAATACGGATTCAGTATTAAGACCAATACAAAGAAAGTGCAAATGTTCGTACACCCATTTTAAATAAAAACCCTCTAAAGTCACAATATTTTGAAATTTCCTTAGTTTAGCAGCTTTAAGTTTTAAAATAATTAAATTTCTGAAAAGAATAATTTACACTAATTTATTTACGAATTTAAGATTAATCAAAACAAGAACATATTGGTCGGTAGCCAGCTAGCTGCGCAGGACAAGATTAGTGCCCGAGTGTATGTCGCAAGTACAGATGCGCTTTGTACTACTTCACACATTCACACTCATAGTAGAGATCAGTAGCAAGACCAACATGTATATTTACAGGAGAACCTGTATATTTACAGGCTGTGAGGAATTCCCTCTTATCTGCGCAAAGTCGAGCAAAAAAAGCGGCACGGCCTATTTTCTCGAAGCAATTCAGACCATTTTCAACTCCCTATAACTTCGTTGTGGATTGAACTAGAAACTTGAATTTTCAGAAACCAAGCAGCCATTTTATACTCACGGTATGTTTCAAATTTAATTCAATTTAAAATATAATGTTAATATTATATGCTGAGATTAAACTTCCTGACCTCAACGCTAGTTGAAGACTGTGTGAACTGTTTAAATGCCTTGGGGTGTAACAACAGGGTCGTTTTGAAATTGGTTTCGTTTCATTCGTATTGTAGGCAATGAAAAAACCGACAAGCTGGCAAAGGATGGTTCAAAGAGCCAAGACAAGAGCCATTTTGTGAATTTAATAAAGCCTGGTCCGATTGACTCTTGTTATTCTTAATCACCAAGAAGGGTAAATCCTGAGATTCGGCGTATTCAGTTGATTCCCTTGGCGAAATTTATTTTTACAGATATTTTATAAGTAACATTGTAATGTAATATAATTAAGTTAAGTAAAACCTAACTTAATTATAAACACATTAACGAATAGGCATCACTTTTGGCCGGATAGTTAGTAGATAGATAGTAGAAAATATAGCATTTTAAATTTTTTTGGCCAGCAAAAGATTTATACGAAAATCAATGTTCCTAAGTCGTATCGGTCCGGAAAAATCTCTGGTGGTAGTCGATTCCACAAGGAAGTTTTGTCGGGGAAGAAAACTTCTTTAAAATCGCACACTGGTGGATCTAGTCATCCAGATGGTGTGGATGACTATATTATAGACTGTATTGCCGCGATGTGCGTTCATGAAATTTGACGGCTGAGATTGATCCGAATAAAGCCTCAGAGCACTCCTCGTGGTAAATGCGATAAAATACGCATATAGATACAACATCTGTTCGCAGTGCCAGTGAGTCAAGACGATCGGAAGGAGCTTGGTCGCCAACATTCGAAGGAGCTGGCACTGGGGAGCCCCAGCCCAGAGATGGGAACAGTATTCCATGTGCGACCGAACCTGCGCCTTGTAAAGGTACAAGTGGTGTGCCGGCATGAAATAGGAATATAAATTATTATATATTACAATAGTTTAGGAATTGTAATTAGTCAAAGTTTCTTGATTTTGTCACTCACTGACTGACCGATCATCAAAACTCTAAGGCACTTCTAGCAAACATAGAATCTTCTTCAAACTTAGAACACAATTAGTGTTTAGTGTATAAATCAAGGAAAAACTAAAAT
>CAJQZP010000255.1:3722500-3951606 GCA_907164705.1 Parnassius apollo | reverse complement strand
CATCCCCATAGTTATTCCTTTTCGACACCCATGGAAACAAAATTGTGTGATGGACTGTCTTAAATGACCGCAACAGTATTGGTGAAACTGAGAGAATTGCTTGACTGTCAGAGTTTATATATAATATGATTGACGCACTTTCAGGTATCTGTAACAATATAATACCTATCATACCACGTAATTCAATACTGTAGCTATATTATAAGTAGTATATTAATTTGTAGCACAAATGGGTCGGCTCGACTGAGGAAGGACCACGCTCTCACAGAATACCAGTGTAAATTAGAAACTTAATGCTGACTAATAAAATCAGAGACGCCTTTCATTGGAAACGACGCATTCCGTCTAAGTCCTAACTGGTGAAAACGCATCTGCATTTCAATTCGTTATCAAGGATAGATGTGCCCAGATGTCTACGGGCCACAGAAACCACTTACAATCAGGTGGATTGTATGCTCGTTTGTTACCCTTATCCTAGAGAAAAAGAGCCACGCGTAACTAATTATGTCGGCTCGACCGGGGCATGGCCATGCTCTCACAGAATACCAGCGTGAAATGGCAGCTTTAAGCTGTAGTGTTTTGTATAGTGAATGTAGGGAACAGGAGACCATTTTTACTGGTAACGAGGCATTTCATCATATTCCTCAGGGGCTGACAACACATCTGCATTTTGATTATTAATCGAAAATGAATGAAGATGTTTATAGGCCACAGTATCCATTTACCATTCGGCGGACTGAGTGCCCGTTTATAACCCCAATTCTACATAAAATAAAATAAACATTTGATATTTCTGGAATGATTAATATTTAGATAAGTAAACATTTTAATGAATATAAATACTAACTTGTTTTTGAAAAATCCTCTCATATATAAAATATCTTTCAGGACCCCCTGAAACAGAGTGACAACGTGCGCTACCCAGTCCCCGTTAACACCAAACACACAATATACTGCTACTATTGCTATTAAGGCACTGAAGACCATTTTCATGATCTGTACCGACAGAGAATTCTTGCAATACGTTTTCAAAACATTGTGAACACACTGGTCTATTTTAATCATATTTAAATACTGAAATATATAAAAACTGTCATATCCATCGGACTAAATATTGCCAAGTAATCTGTAATGATTAAAGTATGTGCGTTCTTCCCAATTGACCTAGATTTTAAGAATGGTAATAATTTCTGGACCCAAATACCCAGCAATGTAATATTGGTCATTTTCTTCTATTGCAAAAGCACATTTTAAAAATTTTAACAAGTTTTAACAGGTGAGCTAAAAGATTACAATTAAACATTATATTAACATTATGCAGCCATAATGAACTTATGAAGAAAATAATTATTTATTTTTTGATTGTTAACAGATTACACACAGAAGCATGTTATTCAAATGCGTTTTATAACTTAGGAAACATCTTTTTTTTACATACCTGCCTAGTGATTCAAAATGTGATTCTACAGATGTCCGATATCAAAGAAATCAAAATCTCACGTAAATCATGTAGTCTATAAAACAAAACCCGAGTCAAATAAGTAGTAACAGATCCAAAGTCCAAATAAAAAAAACAAATCGGCAAAGTAATCCAAAAGAAACACAATAAATGCATTCACGAGTTCACAACTACTCGAAAAAGCTCGGAATAAACAAAAAAAATATCGGACTACCTACATTATTTCATGACTGTCAGACATGATATTTGACATATAATTTTATGAGTGGAAGGGCGCCAACTTGTAAATTCATCAAAAGTTGGGATTGCATTTTTATTTTTAGCAAGTTATTTAGTTTGATTTATTCTCATATTGTATTTTTAATAAAATCCCTGAATTTTCTCGCTTTTTTACGATATAGTGTACATAGACTGAGCCTGAAATGGACCGACTCCTTTAATTTTCTATTAAAAACGATCCGTTCACAAATAAATACAGAGAAATAAAACTGATATATATTGTTACGAGCTTGAGGTTCGTGACAATAAAAACTGCCGATTAAATTACCAAAATTAACTCCTTAATTCACTTTACACTAATTAAAACTTAGAACACTAATAACTAACCACACTGATTCACTTTATTTCGCTCCGAAGCTTCGCTTGTCTCGCCAAATTCAATACTTCCCCGCTCGCATCTTGCAGCGCTTTTAAATACACATTATCACCGAAACATCCAGAATATTCAAGTAAATACGCGCGTCAATCGACAAGGCGTCGAAAGTTCGAGTGTCGTACTTCTAGAAGCTTAGTTCTTCGTTTCGATACTAGATGGCGCCGTCGGTTGAAAGATTAGTGATGTCATTTTCTGGAAAGCTCCCCTCGCTTGTCCCCGACACTAGATGGCGCTAGTGCCAGGTACATGACGTTAACTTAGGCGCGCAACACTGTCCCCTCCTAAGACATGCTCGTCCCGAGCATTATCGGCCCCATAATAACGCGCCAGGCGATCCACATTGACGATCTTATGAGTCCCTCTTGCGCCTTTCTGTAACGGCTCCGCAATGTCAAGGGCTGTCCTATCCCATGGTGCACCAACATTGTACAATTTCGATGATCCTCTACTACGTGTCTGAGGTCCCCTCACAGCTGCACAACTTGTACATGTACGACACCAATCCTCGACATCGTCACGATAATGGACCCAGTAAAACTGTTCTCGGACCTTCAGTAGAGTTCGCTTAACCCCCAGATGGACTCTTGAACGACCATTATGGCACAGCTGTAGAACATTCGGCACTTTAGCTTTAGGTACAACCATTTGCAAACGACAGCTGTCTCCTCGACCATTGTCCCATTTACGGCACAGGACTCCATCCTGAATCAGCAAGCTGTCCCATTGGGCCCAATAGCTTCTAGTGGTCGAACTCATCGCTGAGACGTCGCTCCACTTAGGCTTGGTAGCACGGGCCTTCATACATTCCAGAATCGGCTTGATGTGCGGATCTTTCTGCTGTGCATGTCGTAGGCTGTCTTTCCACTCGTTGCTGAGGTGGTCTGACATGAGCATCCTCACGGATACCACTTCCTTACTCTCTTGCCTAGTACAATGTTTCCAATCTTCAGGACAAGGTCTTCTTGACAATGCATCTGCGTTGCCAGTGAGATTTCCCGCTGCCATGTCTGATAGTAAAGTCGTATCCCGGCTGCTGCTGGGTGGTGATGTTAGCTGCACTTCCCTTCTGAGATTGTTCACCTTCGCTTTCTAGGGTTCGCTTACGGCAGCTGGATCGAAGATAGCCCCTTTCCCCACAGTCATAGCACCTAGGGCTGTATCCTTTATTGTGGTCGCGAACCGTAACTGCTGCAACCTCCCTAACGCGATGGGAACGATGATCCTCCCGAACGGCTTCCATCTCCAGTGCATGGGCCAAGGCGTCCTTAAGCGTCTCGTGGTGCCTGAGCCTCACAGCAGCTCTGATTTCCAGTTCGCGGATGCTGTCGATGAATATCTGCACTAGGTTACCTTCAATGAGCGCAGGTACAGACCGGTTTGCTTTTCGCACCAGTTTCTCCACCTCTAGAGCCCACTGCTGCAGGTTTTCATTGATGCGCTGCACGCGATCTTTAAGCTGTGCACGAATAAGACGTGTTCCAGGTGAGCGTCGCCATATCTCGCCTCCAATGCCTCAAGGAGCTGCTCATAAGTCACTTCGTCACCGAGAGCTTCCAGAACAGTTAAGGCCTAATCGCGCAGGTTTGGTGTGAGAGCAGTCATGGCCTGACTTTTATTCCAGCCGTTCGCCTTCATAACGGCTTCATACTGGATTTTGTAAGCTGACCAGGAAGAAGTCCCGTCGAACGGTGGCACTTTGAACCCACGTAGCGAGGGTGTTGTAGTTACTACGGGAGCTGTAATTTCATCCCCCAGTTTGAGGTCGTCCAGCGTTTTCTTCACGTCAGCCATCACGTTGTCAACCCGATTGTTCACTTGGTTGATTCGGGTTTCAGCTTTCTTGATTCGGGTTTCAGCTTTCGCGATTTGATTTTCAGCTTCTGACAGGCGGTTGTCATGCTGAGCAACCCTATCCTTCACCTCCTTGATCTCCTTCCCGAAGGTAGCGTGAAGATCCTTCATGAGGAGCATCTGCTCTTCCAACCGACGGGCCTGTTCCTCTTGTCCGTCCCGCAGCTGCTCTTCCAAACGACGGACCTGTACTTCTTGTCCGCCCCGCAGCTGCTCTTCCAAACAGCAGGCCTGTTCCTCCTGTCGGTGAGCCTGTTACTCCTGTCGGCGAGCCTGCTCCTGCAGCATCACCATCAGAGCACCTAAGTCAGGTGCTGCAGATGTAGGAGATAACGACGGGCCTGCAGCGTCTGCGGCGTTGCACCAACAAATCTTCTTTGGTCCGTCTCCTGCTGGCGTTGACTTCGGATACGGACACCCTCCGTTTCCTCCTTAGGTAAAATCGGAATGATTTTATCCCACTTCTGACACCAATTGTTACGAGCTTGAGGTTCATGACAATAAAAAATGCCGAATGAATTACCAAAATTAACTCCTTAATACACTTTACACTAATTAAAACTTAGAACACTAATAACTAACCACACTGATTCACTTCATTCCGCTCCGAAGCTTCGCTTGTCTCGCCAAATTCAATACTTCCCCGCTCGCATCTTTGCAGCGCTTTTAAATACACATTACACCGAAACATCCAGAATATTCAAGTAAATACGTGCGTCAATCGACAAGGCGTCGAAAGTTCGAGTGTCGGGCTTCTAGAAGCTTAGTTCTTCGTTTCGATACTAGATGGCGCCGTCGGTTGAAAGATTAGTGATGTCATTTTCTGGAAAGCTCCACTCGCTGTCGTCCCCGACACTAGATGGCGCTAGTGCCGGGTACATGACGTCAACTTAGGCGCGCAACAATACATATATATATATATATATATGCATGTTCATGTGCACGCATATACATACACACACACATATATGTATAAGCTGTGTATGAGGTTTTATCAGGATTTTATGCAACTTAATGTAATTGTTTATTTGGGTTAAATTTAATTTTACACATACAAATATATACATACACGTACATACACATACACATTCATAGTAATACGTAGATGTAAAAAATTTACCTGTATACTTGGAAGGCGACGTTATTCGATACTCCTGTTGGCTCGCGACCTAAAATGGCGGGAATTGCAAATTTGCTAGCTTCCAAATTTAGATACTTCACTTTTAGATACAAAATCGTTACTAATTTGAATTCTGCACGTTTGTTTTTGGAGAAATCAATATGAAAATGTTTGGAAATATGTATATTTTTATCTTTTATGTATTTCTATTCGTTACTCATACCAAAATATAAAAAATAAATAAAAAAACGAAATTAATTTTTATCTCTATGAAATTTCGAACAATATTTTAAATATATTTTTGTGTGAATTTGAAATAAATACAACGTCAAGTTATTTGAAATATGTTATAAAACTATTTTTTAACTACATTTTACACTAAAAATAAATGAGAATTGGAAAAATAAGACATTTTTGACCCAACCCCTCAAATGGGCCTTCTCGATTTCGAAGTACTTTTGGCACTTACTTTTCACTTTTTTATGGATACACAAAAGTATAAAACTTACCTTTTTATTTCAAAAACACACAGAAAAACGGAAATATCACTCAGCAATAAATCACGCACAACCACGCCCTATTGGTGTAACAAGCCATTACGTCAGAACGATTTTTATGTTTAATTTTAGTTCGAAATTGATAGATTATGGTACCAAATTAAAGAGTATGTCTTTGTCTATGTCAGTATTATACATTTCTGTATAACTTTGCTATAATTTTAATGACAAACCTTTTTTTGTCGGGTTCGCCCTCATAAATTCTTAGTAGGCATATGTTTACCATTGCCGAGCGAGCGTCGGGCGTTGTGTTAGGCATATGTGTACCACTGCCGAGCGCACGGGAATTTAAACCAAATAAACAATTACACTACTCGTAAGTTGCATCAAATCCAGATAAAACCTCATACACACCTTTTTAAATCTTGAAGAAGTTAATCCAAAAATTAAGGGTGCACGGGAACCGCATTTGTTCTACTTGGTTTTGGAAAGAACATTCGATGTGAATGAAGCTCACGTATACGCTTCGAGCGACTTGGTGTATGAATGTATATTTGATTTTTGACTTCATTACAATCAAATTTGTTATGGCAGATATTGTAAAGCAAAGTTTGATCCAAGAGCATCCTTCTTGAAACTAAAGAAAGAATACCTACTAAATTTTCTTAATAAAAGTTCATAACATTTATTAGAATTACTTTTAAAGTATTAGTACATTGTATATTTTAAGAATTTTCGTTGAACTCGCCCCAACTGTAAACTGTTATAAAGGATCGACGGATTCACGAAATGGAAAGTAATAAAGATAAAACGATAAAGGTTATTTCGTGATATTTTTACAGAGAAAAATACTTTGTTGTTTTATAATTAAATTTATTTACATGCGGATCTTTCTTAGCAAATTAATATTCCCGAAATCATTTTCAATAAAAACATTGTAAAATTCACAGACTTCGTTAATTTTAGTCGGGAGCATATTGTTATATTAAAAAAAAATCATTGAAGACATTAAACAAATTAATTTATCTAAATATTAATTATACAGGAGAGTAGAAAGTAAAATTATAATACTTAGTAAACTTTAAGAGTGACACTTAGTAAAGTCACGTAAAGATGGACATAAAAAATGACCATTCCGCAAGTATGTAAGAACAAAGAATCGTGATATTACAAAAACTACACCCATTATATTTAAACTTATGTAGTAGAATATTAGGAACGGTAGCAGAGTACTTACTTCTTGTGCCTAGGAATTTACCTACCCATATATTTACCCCTTTTAATTGCCTACTATAATTTTTTTTCTTAAAAAGAATATTAACAATGCTATAAATATTACTAATATTCCCCTTAACCACTCGTGGTAAGCTTAAATTACTTGTGTTACGAGTGTTTCACGCCAGTGGACGAATGGCGGATTCGAACCCACGATCTTTTTGAGTTCGCGGTCCGCGCCCTGCCATTAGGCTACTGTCGCTTCAATTATGTCTTTTAAAGAATACGGGTGACGAATGTGCACACACACAAATGTCCACCTTACGGTACGTGGATGCTGTAGTCCACGAACATTTACATTTATCCTCGATAAAGAATAAAATACAGATGGCTTGTCACCCCTAAAGACTAAGATAGAATGCCTCGTTTCCAGTAAAAGAGGTTTCCGGTTCTCTACACTCACCATACGAAACATAATAACTTTAAGCTACAGCCGTAATATAGCTGTAGCGTGGCTCTACCAATTACAAAAATTATAATATTTAAATATTCAACGTAATTGCTTTATTTAACACGTAACTTTAAAAGAGAAATCGTTCTTTCATAGATTTACAACGTAACGCTAAAACAGAAATCTTGCTTCCAGAGTTTTGGCCAAGCATGCCCTAAATTTGTACTTTACATGAAAATACACTCAAGATGATCTTTTCATTTAAACCTTTTAGTTTTAAAGGCTGTGGAATGAAACATTCGTGTCTCATAATTATATTTCAGTTAAATCCTTTGAATTATTCAATCATTTACATCAGGTTTTCTGTTTTCATTGTCAAAATATTTTCTATCTCCTTATTTTTAATCTATCTATTATAAATTAGATATCTATCTATTTAATAAGTTTTTAGAGTATTTTAAAGAAAGTCATAAAATGTGATTAACTAAATACATACTCGTTACGTTAGGTTAATATTCGTAAGATTAATGAATAGTAAAAAGCAAACTTAAATATGAGATAAAAAATCATTCGTTAGAAAAGGTGTTTTTAATGTATCTTTAAACAATCATAAAGAAATTTAAAATAAACTAGAATAGTGGTAGTAAGTGTATAGGTAGTTCGTTAAACAATTGTGTCAATTTATTAATTTTAAGTAAGTAAAATTTAGGGCTGCTCCCGACTAGACGGCTTTGTGAGCTATGCAGGAAGTTAGTGAAGCAGTGGCTCAGGCACATGTTTCGTGGTGGTCCTTAAAGTATGTATACATATCCTTAAAGTATTATATATATATATATATATATATATATACGAGGGTGGATTGAAAAGTACTCGGCCTAACACAGATCCATTCAATTCTAAAAATCAAATCTACCCATATTATTTAGTTCAGTTCAGACTAGTTCATTGTGTGAAGTTCGAAACGTGTGCGATAATTAGTTGTGATTTTATAAATTTTTTAACAAAGTAATCGGACATAATTTCCGCGAATGGAGCAAATCGAGCAGCGTGCCGTCATTAAGTACCTCCATAAGAAGGGGCTATCATCAAAAGCCATCCATGATGACATGGTCAGTACATTAGGCGATTGTGCTCTGTCATATGCATCCGTCAAAAAATGGATAGCAGAATTTAAGCGTGGTAGAGAGGGTGTGAAAGATGAACCCCGCTCTGGAAGGCCTTCGACGTCAACTACTGACGAAAATATTAAAAAAGTACTTGATTTAATAATGGGAGACCGCAGATTAAAAATTAGAGAGATAGCCGAGATTATAGGCATCTCTTATGAACGAACTCAAAACATCATTGTCAACGAGTTGGGTTTCCACAAGGTGTCTGCGAGGTGGGTTCCGCGACTGCTTTCAGTTGAACAAAAAAGGACGCGATTGACTATTTCACGCGACTGTTTGGAGTTATTTGAAGCCGATGCAGATGATTTTTTGAATCGTTTTGTTACTATGGACGAAACATGGGTTCATTACTGTACACCGGAAACAAAACAACAATCAAAACAGTGGAGAAGACCTGGTTCACCACCCCCCTAAAAAAGGCTAAGTCGATTTTGTCGGCAAATAAGGTGATGGCTTCAGTATTCTGGGACTCGAAAGGTGTGATTATGATTGATTATCTTGAAAGGGGTCAGACTATAAACTCTGATTACTACTGCACCTTACTACGTCGTTTACGAGAGGAAATAAAAGAAAAACGTCGACGAATGCTCAGAAGAAAAGTCCTGTTTCATCAAGATAACGCCCGTGTTCACACGTCAGTACAGTCAATGGCTGAAATTCACAACTGTGGCTTTGAACTGTTACCGCATCCGCCGTATTCACCTGATCTGGCACCATCAGACTTCTTTCCGTTCCCTAACCTAAAAAAGCACTTGGGAGGTCAAAGATTTTCGACAAACGACGAGGTCAAAGCAGCTGTAGACGCATATTTTGACTCTAAGGAAGAATCATTTTTTTTCAACGGTCTAAATGCTTGGAAGGGGAGGTGGCAAAAGTGTATTGAACTTGATGGTGATTATGTAGAAAAATAAAAATATAACTGATTTAGTATGTGTTTATTTTCTTGGTTAGGCCGAGTACTTTTCAATCCACCCTCGTATATATATATATATATATATATATATATATATATATATATATATATATATATATATATATATATATATATATATATATACCTGCTATATATATGTAAATACCACTGACTGACTCATCACGTTATCTCTAAAACTACACCGAACTGACTTGAAACCATTATCATCATAGCCAAAGAGTACATTACTGAATATAACTTCCGCATAGAGTGGCTAATAGGGTGAACATTTACTGTAGTTGCCAAGCTCGGCCGGCGAGATGGCACCCGCACCTTATAATTAGTTTATAACGAAGATGCTGCTGCTATTCTCCTGTTTCGTTTTTATCTCTATAAAATCTATACAAAAACATGTGTACAGTATGTTTCACTAATCCAGTACTTCAATAGACCGATACATCCAATAACCCGGCACCCTCCGCCCACGCCTGAATTCTGAAGGTAATCTACCTATTTCCTATCGGTTACAAAATCTATCAGAAAGAAGATTGGATACAAGTAAAGAAAATTTAAATTCTTGGTTTGAAGGTATCGAAGAAACAGAGCAAACTAAGACAGATTCTTCTTGTCTACCTAACTAAAAGATGCGCGCAGGCATTAGAGTCCAAGGGGTAGGCATTGGCCGTTAGTTTGGATATTGTGAATACCTTTGATCGGGTTTTGCACAAAGCGCTTCTTTCGAAGCCTACCTATGGGCTTCCCGGGAAATTATGCAATTGGATCACCGGCTTTCTTGCATATCGGAGTGTCAAGGTCGTTGTAGATGGTGCAAGCTCCGATTACAAGCCTATTAATGCTGGTGTTCCACAAGGCTGCGTGCTATCGCAAACGCTGTTTCTTCTGTATATCAATGATATGTTGCAAGCTTTGTACACCGGCCGTGCCAATATTTCTCGGTAAAACGTCTCCGAGTACCGGGACAAACTTGTGTCTGAAGTCGAGTCTTTGCTGAACAGAGTCTCGGATTGGGGGCGACTAAATCTAGTCAGATTCAACCCCCAGAAGACACAAGTTTGCGCGTTAACAGCTAAAAAGTATCCCTTTATCGTATCTCCTCAGTTTCAAGGCACTCCCCTTGTTGCCTCGATCGAAGGACGATGTAAATCAACACTTAAAGTATCAATTAATAGCTATTGGTGCCGTTCGGGATCGTACTGAATTTGCGCGTATGCTATGAAATTTTATGGGGTGTGATTTTCCTTGAGAATGTTTTATTTTATATTAGACTTTTCTTATTCACTTATTTTTAAATAATTTTTAACAATTAAAAAAGTAATTATTTTCCAATTAGAGGCTTCCTTATAAAATATTTAAAGTCACTTTTTACCCGACTGCCGAGGAAGGGTTATGTTTGTAAATTTCTTTATTACCTCGTACCTTCCAAACAGCTGGATGGATTTCGACAATTAAGGTATCGCTTTATTTGGATAATAACCCAAGTGCACTTAAAAATGGCGAATTTTTTGTGCAAAATAATAAGACTTAATAGCATAGAACACGTCGCAAACAGACTGTTTCATACCAGCCTCATCGATACCGATGTTCTGTGACATACCTAGGTATCGGTATGTTTGAGCCTCGGAAAGGGTCCTCAAGTTGACGGGCATAGATAAGTCTATGCCCTTAGAGTTAGCAACCCTTCCCCTTTCAACATGGAGGACCGCACACTTATCCATTCCCAGCTCCATTCCAATAAAACTACTAAATTCACAAGTGATATTTAGCAATTCCATAAGATGGGAGCAACTGGAGGCGAATAACTTGAGATCATCCATATAGAAAAGGTGGGTCACTTTTGTACCTCCTTTCCGAAGCTGAAATCCCCTCCCAGAGCCCTCCAGTAATGTACTGAGAGATTATTATTTTTTTTAATTACAAATTATAAACCGAAAGAAAATTAATGGGTTCCGCTTGCTACTAAACTTAATATATAACTTAGGCTATTTAACTTAGGCTATCAGCTCATAATATAGTCTGTTAAATCGAAGTAGAGTTTACTATGTTTATAGTTTTTTTTTTATCTTGTTTTCTTTACTCAGTCTTGTTTCGGTCTTTTTAGTGCATTACTTTTAAATTGTCTTTTTTGCAGTCGGGTTTTTAATTTTTTAAATTATTTATTTTATTAACAACTTTAACCCAATTAATGCGTTAAAAATATGCTATGAAGTAAAATTATTGAGAGAGACAGATTGCAGCGTGAGAAAAAGCTTCGGAATATGTTGAGAACAATCCAAAGTACTTTATTTTGCGGTGACGTTCTACACCAAGTGCTATTACTTATTAGTAAGACCCTCAAAACCAGGTGAGATAGCTCAGATGCTAATCGCTTGCTGTAAATTGAGCTAGGCAGCTTCGAGCACAAGCACAAAGCTAGCTTTTCGGAAGTGTTCGCTCAAATTACATGTCTTAATGTCTCTCTCCCGTTTCAATCATCGGTTAAGTAATCGGTTGAACCAAATGGTTTGCTTCGTCTTTCGTTATGAATACGACAAGGGATTGGAAAAATTTGCTGGTGACTGTCTTTTCGTCCGAAAACATTAGAGGTGTCGTCGAAACAAGAGAGAACAGACTTTTGTTTGGCTAATACAGTGCGATTTATCATAATATACGGCTTCGTCACCACTTACCGTCAGGTGAACTGTGTGCTCGTTTGTCACCCTATCTTATAAAAAAGGCGGAAATTTAATTAAGCACTGCCTAATAATAATTTAAAAAATGCACAGTGTGTACCAAATTTGAAATACGCCGGCACCAAAGGTAAAACATAAAAATAATCATTATTTCATGGGCCTCTGGAAACCGCCAAAAGCCTGGATCAGCGAGGTGGACGTATTTGTCCATAACATAAAACTCGGAAATGAGAGGAAGTCTGTGGGACGTATATTGGTGGGCTGTAACTAATTTTTGTTAGTCTTACTAAAATAAAAACTTAAAGCAGCAAAATTGAAATAAAAATTATCCACATAAAACGTGGTAGAGACACGCTGCAGCTATATTATTGTTGTAGCACGAATGGGTTGGCTCGAGCGGGGAAGGACCACGCTCTCACAAAATACCAGCGTAAAATAGCAGCTTAATACTGCTGTGTTTCGTATGGTGTGTTTAGAGATCCGGAGACCCTTTTTTACTGGAAACGAGGCATTTCAAACTAGATCTCAGGGGTGACAATGCATCTGTATTTTGATTCTTAATTAAGGATAAATGAAGATGTTCGTGGTCCACATTATCCACTTACCATCAGGTGATATGTGTGTGCGTTTGTCGCCATAACTTTATAAAAGAAAATTAAATTAAATATCAGAAAAATTAAAAGCTTCTAACTTATTATAAATATGCAAATCTTTGGCCTTAATACGAAGGTACTAAATCTTTCAATCACAGAAGCGGTATTGGTTGCGAAGTAAAATTTTATATAACATTATACTAATAAATACTAAGTGCGATTCAAGTGCACTCATTCGCCTCATTTTGCATTTTGTACAAAATATATTGCCGTGCGGTGGTAGTATAAGAGATTTGGTTACCCCATTTTTTCCCGTGGGTACCGCAAGATGCGAGTATGGGAAATACCAAAAAATGTTCCTTCCTAGGCTTTCGATACACGGTGGTATACCATATCTCATACCTTATACGCCTGATGTCAAAGAAGCAGGTAGGCGGTGGGCGGCAGCGTCAAAGAGACGTCTGGTACTGCGATCGTCAATTTTCCAAGTGTGACGATTAAGCCCATTCTTCCCTACAACCAGAAAGTGTCATATCCATTAGTATACTATGTGTTTATGGACTATAGCACCCATTTATTATTAGGCGGACTCTGTGCTCATTTGTCACCGTTGATTGTATAAATAATAATCTTTTATGGAACAATAATATCATATTTTTTGTTGTAAAGCCAATTCAGACTTCCAATACAATGATACTTCACGCATTGTACAGTGGTACAGCCACGCTACAGCTGTATTATACTTGCTGCAGGAATAAGTCAGTACTACCGAGGAATGACCACACTCTTACAGAATACCAGCGTGAAATCGCAGCTTAATGCTGCTGTGTGTATGGTGAGTGTAGAGTACTGGATATACATACAATACTTTAGGTTTGGTCCCATACGAATTTGAAGATGAATTCCAACCCTAAGGGTGGCAAAATAGGGCAAAAAGTTTTAATGGAACAATTAAGACGACATTGAGATTGTGGTGCTCCTTAGTTTACTCAAAAGGGTAAAAACCTACTTTTAATTTAAAAGTAAAAACCAACTTCAAATAATTAAAAAGAAATTTTTGAAATATTTCACGTTCTAGAATTAAAATCCCTAATGTTTATTTCTTTACTAGAATCAAGGAATTTCATCCTTCTCAGAGGCGACAACAGATCTGCACTTTGATTCTTGATCGCGAATAGATATACCTGTGTGTGGGCCACAGTATCAGGTGGACTGTATGCGCGTTTGTCACTCATTTTATATTAAATACCGTTTATATTTAAAACGTTTTACTAATCTTATAATTTGACAAGTTTTACATTACATCCTTACCACTTGAGTCCAACTTATTGTTCTCAATAGTAGGAATCATTCAGCGCTCATTCTTTTTTAAAGTGAACCAAAATAAAATAAAAGACAAATGAACGATAAAAAGAATACTAACGCTAACAAGAAAAGGTCCAAATTCCGTTCACTTCATTAATGTTTAGGACTTTTGAGTTAAATTTAGTGAGAATCCACTGGAAGAAAGCACGTCGCATTAATCAAATCAAATCTTTTTATTTTCAGACAACATAGGTCCATAAGGATTAGTAATTAATTCTAATAGTAAGGGGGTCAGTAGTACTATATTATAATAATAATTTAATTTAAATAATTTACGAATCCGGACATTGTCCGCACATAGCTCCTTAATATAGGTGCATGTGGATCATCTGCTACCGTCCTCAGGATGCTGTTGTCACTTCCCCGTACGCGGCTTATCAGTGACGCCACTTTCTTGCGCATGAGTGCCTGAAAACCATCCGTTCTCGCCTGCGCAAACATTTCAGACGCACTACAGAAACGAGGAAGTTTCAACATCATCCCGAAGATATTATTATACTGGCCGCGAAGGGTATTTAACGATCCTTTGGTGTAGCTTATCCACAGACCGCTCGTGTACATGTTTTGACAAAATGCTTTAAAAAGCGTAATCTTGACTTCATCCGTACAACGAGCGAATCTACGTACCAGCATGTTACCACGAACCGCCAAAGCCCTACGCTCCCGTTCTATGTCTAAATCGTCTCTAAGGTCGTCGGTAAGTATGTGGCCCAGGTAGTTAAATTGGAAAATTCTGTTCAGCTCCACATAATTGGAGGTATAAATTCGGGACACTTACCGGCGGCCTTAAATACCATACAGTCGGTTTTTCTGGCATTGTAGGCCAGACCATGCGACTTAGCATAGCTCTCACATACGTTCAACATTTCTCTGATAGCACTCGTAGTGGAGCCCAGCAGCACCATGTCATCCGCGTAACTAATATTGTTTACATTAACACCATTCACTTTGCATCCAACTCGCATGCTGCTGAGCTCCGCTATGATGTCATTTACGTACAGGTTGAACAGCTTTGGAGACGACAGCCCACCTTGCCTTACTCCGCACTCCAACCTGTACGACTTGGACAATTGGTCAGCCCATTTAACGTAATTTACTTGCTTTGTGTACCAATACCGAAAGAGATTTAGCACCTCCACCGGAACACCCCTGTCATCCATCTTCCTCCAAAGCACATCATACGGAACCAGATCAAATGCTTTGGAGAGATCTAGAAAGCAGGCGTACACCGGCGTCCTCCGGCTTGTATAATATTGGACAGTGTGTTTTAGGCTAGTATTGCGCTTTCAGTGGATAGTCCGGGCCTAAACCCGAACTGCGCGTCATGTTTAATGTAAAAGTTTTCTTTTCATTTCGTAATTAGAGCAAAGAGAACGGAAAATATTACTCTAATGCTTTCACGGTCTTTTCATTCTGAGTCTCTTCTTTACATTTTAGTTTTATGTATGGCAATAATTTAATGCATGGCAATAAATTTTCTGTGAAATTTCACGCTTTTATTTTTCACCCTTTAAAACTTAAATACTTTAGTGTTGGCAATAAACAAAAAGTTCTTGTTGTATTAAGTAACTTTTATGTGTCATATATGCCAAATAATAAAATACAGATGACAAACATAAAAATAAAATTAAAACATAAAAGACAAAGAAAATATCTCGGCCGTAATGGCTTCCGGAAAAAAATTAACTCTCAATGAAACAAAGGTGAAAAAACAAAGGTCTGACCTTTTATTCTCAATTCCATAATTAACTGCTTAAAAAATTCCGGGTCATTTTATTCGAGCACTGGCAGTTGTACTTCACATTATCAGTTTATTTTTTAGTAATTGGCGCTTATCATTCATCACAGTTAATTCCAGTGTGATTGAAGAAGTGTTAGGCCTTTTGACAGGCGTGCATATTGCCGTGCGGCGTTCGGCACGTTGTAACGCCAACCTCGTTCACGAAAAAGGGCTCGAAATAGGTTAAAGGATATTAAATTGTAGCTATTTCACTTTTCTCAGGTTCACATCAGTCAATTCCTTATAATTATTTAATCCCTTCCCGTTGGAGAAGGTTCACAATATTTACACAAAATACTCGATACAAGTCGGCAACTCCTCAAGGCACACGGCTTCACACAGGCCATTGCCGTGTGCAGTGAACGTCAATCCAAACAACGCGCTTCCCGGGAGGAGGGACGAGAAGTTGGGGACTGAACCGTAGTCTACAGCAAAATAACTGGCAAACCAGTAAAATTTAAGTTTGATCCCTTGGTAGTGCGTAAGCACAAACAACGGCCATATTAATGCGTGTAATCGCGGTTACACGGTTTAGTCACACGTCGAATAATAGGTACCTTGGCAATAAAAACCCCCCATGAGCACCACCACTTGTCAGACTGTCGCTCATGCAGACGTGACGTGATGTAGGCGTATAGCATCACCACCGATTGCATGATCAGTACGGCTTCTAGCCCTAGAGAGTTTCATAAGTCTACTACTCACCTCAGGGTAATGGAATCAGATGTTGAGTGGCTTTCGGCAGCAGCCTTGAGAAACACCTACCTCCAGCTACCCATCAGCATGAGGTCGATCGATACATAAGCTCCACCAACCAATACAACAGCAGCTACGGGAGATAATAATAATATCCTCCAGAGAGACTAGCCAACGGCACAGGGGAGGATTATAGCGCCCAAGTGTATACGCAGGCACTCTTTATTCCTTCACTCTCATAATCCGACGGGACGGTAAACAGACACGACCGGAGAGAGACCAGGCACAGGACCTATGGCTTTACGTGCTTTCCGAGGCATGGGGATCAGACACCACCAACTTCCTAACTCCGAGCAGCTACTGAGAACTTCTTGACGGAAAAACTCAATAATTTAATTTATTAATTTTATTATATTTGGAGACGGCTTTATTAAGAAATTAATCATATTTATTTATTACTAATAGAGTGACGTCACAATATCACTCTCGAGAGGCCGCTACTAAGGACATTACAATAAAACATATACTGATATGTTTAAAAAACTAAAACTTAGTATTATCAACAAATTGATGACATTAATCGTATATACCAATTTATTTTAGTGTTCACATTTGAGTAACGAAAAAAATCGTTTTAGTGAGAAAAAAATTCTCCTTGTTTTAAGATCTTCTAAAAATTATGCCATTATTTAAACCATCGCCTTAGGTAGGGGTTAGGGGTGTTACCATGACCACAGAGAATACCAGCGCGAAGTAGAAGTTCTGCTTCTGCATTTCGTTTGGTGAGTGCAGGTAGCCAGAGGCCTTATTCCTTGTTCGTTTGCCACCTCTCCTATATAAAGGTGTTACCAAAAAGTTTACATAAGAAGCTATACTAATATGAGTGTAATTTGTATACGGCTTTACAATTTAAATCAAATAAAAGAACAATCTGTACAAACACCAGCAAGAGAGGAGCCGTAAAACTGCTGATGCGAAAAATGTAAATCTCCGGGTATTGATACGTAATACTTTACCTTGAAAGAACTGTCATTCATTGAAGTGTGTGTGGAGTAAATAATTGAAGTGATGCTAGTGTGAGGCTGTTTGAAATTTATTTTACTTGAGAAAAATAATAAGAATTAGTACAATAAAATTAGTGTTGTTTTAGGGAAATTTTGTGGTTTATCACCTATGGTATTTATGATAATTTTCGTTAATTTACATCTATAATAATCATTACAAGAATTGGTTTCTTAATTTAGGGGAAACATTATTTTATATAAATTTAACATAAAAATAATCTTAGAATTAGAAAAATATAAGACTTATGCGTCACATTTAGAAAAGGCGATATGTATCATAGAACAAATATGGTAGAAATATATAACCACTGAATTAAATAAAGGATAGAAAAACTATAATCATCTAAATTTTTAAATATTTAATCTCTAATACTCGAATTTTGTATGCGGCCATCTGATTTCCCCATAGAATTTTATATTCAAATCTGCTTAACATTATACAGTACAGATTTTTTTTTGATTCATAGTCAAAAAACTAACAACGAAACAATAAGGAAATTATTTCGTTATCATGAAAAAACATTCATGGGTAAATAAAACTGTCGTCACAATTACGTTATTGTAACCATGGATCTAAATACGGTTACTTATATATATATATATATATATATATATATATATATATATAAAACCCCTAAAACTTCTTAATTAATTTTAAATATTAATTCATTTTATTCATTATGTTTGTTTAGAATTTTAATGAAAATGGTATACTGATTAAAACTAATCGGGAAATATATTACGTTACATTAAAATCCCATTCCCGAACATATACGTGAAAGTGTAGCTGGGGTGGGGTTGCTGACGTGAAAAAGTCTAACCTTCTTGGACCTTGATGTGGATTAAATCTTCACGTTATAGATCTGCTAATGACTAAAGTATGAGTAGAGTAGGCAGAAAGTCGGGGTTTAGTTACATAATCTTCTTTTCAATGTCTGTAACAGCGTACTGAATTTTTCAAAAGAAAATGAATATCTGCGTTACATATAGATTTCTTTAATAAATATATCGTGTATTCCTGTTTTTCCATTATAACTAAAAAGATCAGTAAGAAGAATGATAAAAAGGAACTGCCATTTTCGTTCTGCTACCAATGAAACTTAAGTAGTAAAACGAACGGAAATATTCGGTGTACACACATACTTACCATCATACGCGTCAAAAAAGTTTGAAGATAATTTTATATATAATTTTATATATAGATAACACTATTATTATGTGTCTATCAGCAAACAAAGCATCGCTTAAGAAGAAGCAGTGTGCACTAACCTTTGTATTGATATTTAACACCGTCTATTGCAGATCTAACCATAGATACCAAAACAAATCTCATGCTCTATCTCGGTAAAATTGCCATCAATAAAGATGGAAGTTAAATAATAAAACCAGCGTTTGCGGAGAGGGTTGAGAAAATAAAGACATTGTAACGGTTTGGATTGTCCACATGGACAAATGTAAGATATTTCAAGACTTTACAGTCTTTTATAGCTACCTCAGAGTCTACTCAACTAAGGGTTAATGAATTGTGCCATTTGCGCAAATCAAAACTTTACAAGGCGCAGGTTCGGCCGCTCATGGAATACTGTTCCCATCTCTGGGCTGGGGCTCCCCAGTACCAGCTCCTTCCACTTGACCGCATCCAGCGCAGAGCGGCTCGAATCGTTGACGACCGAGTGCTTTCCGATCGGCTCGATTCACTGGCGCTGCGAAGAGATGTTGCATCTCTTTGCGTATTTTATCGCATCTATCACGGGGAGTGCTCTGAGGAATTGTTCGGATTAATCCCAGCCGCCAAATTTCGTGAACGCCCTACACGGCAAACGTCCCGATACCATCCACACCATCTGGATGCTTGGCGGTCCACCACTGTACGTTTCAAAAGGAGTTTTCTTCCGCGTACAACCTCTCTGTGGAATAATTTACCACCGGTGATTTTTCCGGACCGATACGACCTGGGGACCTTCAAGAAAAGAGCTTACTCCTTTCTAAAGGGCCGGCAACGCACCTGCAATTCCCCTGGTGTTGCGGTTGATCATGGGCGGCGGTAGTCACTTAACATCAGGTGAGCCACATGCTCGTTTGCCCCCTCTTCTATAAAAAAAAAAAAAAAATCAAAAGATTGTTTAATCGGTACTGAAAGTGAAATGGCAGCATTATCAAATGCTGTTTTCTAAAGCAATGAATTTCTCCGAGCACGCGTTCAGTCAGTAGTAAATAGGGCTGCGAAATCCACAGAAAAATTAAATACATTAGCACTTACGCGAAGGGTAAGCTCTGCTATTGGGAAAGGCACAGCCTCTAATAAAAATTGTGACGATGTTTTACAAGTTTTATGTGGTAAAAGAGCTGAATGCATTGAGACTACAAGGGAGAAATTAATTAAAGAAGTGCTTAACATATGCATTCAGTTAGCCTTGAGAAATATTCCTCCATCTGAAAATGTCTTAATCGATTGACATAAATTAAATACCCTTATTCTAAATTTTGGTGGCCCTACACAGTGAATCAAGTCACTTACTTTTAAATTAAATAAAAATGGTTAGTGTTTGGCTTTAAAGAGAAAAGGATCGGATTATTTCTTTACTCTTCCATTAATACGGCTTTTAAGAAAACAAACTTAGAATTTCCCCAGAGGAACATTGGTTATCAAAAGTATAATTCTCATTGCCAAAACGGCTCTTCGAAATGTATTTAATGGTCTGACGAGTATGTTAAGGTACAGGAGTCCCGTTTTTGTGTATTTATAAACCCATTTAACAACTTTCGACTACATACACCTCCGCAATTGGTAAACATAAAATTATACAACATTTGCTATGTGGCAATAAAGATTAAAGAATAAACAAAAACGACTGCAGTTAACTATCATAATCCATAAATTATACAACCCATGTATTTCATTGTAAAATTTATATTCAGAAAAATAGTCCCGCTGGGTTTTTTGTCGGTTCTAGGACAAAATGTTTTTTCCGAACCGATATTGAAATTATAAATTGGCATGAATTAAGTAATATTTGTGATCTATTTTAAATAAGCATTATTGTTTTCTATACTATTATGTATTTCTATATTATCTGCTACCGAAGATTTATCTACTCGGAGTTTTGTTCACTCCTTTGAAATGCCAAGCTATACTGGTGGGTAGCTCAAGAATGCTGACTGAGATTAATCTGGCAAACTTACCTCCTATTTATTACGATAGTACTATAATTCCATTCAGTAACTCTTAAAAATCTTGGCCTTCACATCGACAGCACGCTGAATTGGAGAACTCAGGTTTTAGTTGTGAGTTTTAAAGTCACAACTGAACCTTACCACGTTACTACTACTGAAAATTACCACGTTATGCTCTCTGTATCGTTTACAAAATTTTCTTCCTACAAAATCTAAAATCATGCTTGTTCAATAACTCATATTACCCATAATATTTCTTGTACTTTTTCCATCTGCAATAACCCATCTTCGCCTTCTGATCTTAAAAGTAAATTATTCTTCTTCTAACAACAAAATCTGTATTTTAGTTCACTTCACCGAGTTCTATGGTAACTCCTTCACAGTTCAGGTTACACGCCTTTTGAACTCCTTGTCCGATGACATCGGAAAAGCCTTATTGGGTGCTTTTCTGATGTCATCGGACATACGCTTTTCAAATGTTGATCCATAAACATATATTAAAGACAACGTATTTTACGTGACTCACCATTTAATATGTATAGCTAAACAGACGCATATATTCATAGTCACTTGTATGTACTATTTATTTTTGTTTTAAATATGTATATTTGTATGTATATACATATATGTTGTTATCTAGCCGATGCCTCTCTCCGTCTCATCCGCGCATTCTTTCCACACGCACTGAAAGGGGGAAAGGGGGGTAGGGAGCTAGAATGTGGCGTCATCATTTCCAATAAAGAAACGCGCTCCGCCGAGATGGAAGTAAAGATGGCCAACCAATAAAAGGACGTCCGATGCCGCCGCTCGCCTTCTTGCATCGCAGTTGAAGGTCAAGTTGTAATATTATATTGATATATTATATTGATGATATTATATTATATAGATAGTTGTGATTGCACTTCTTTAGCAGTCGGTCACAGAACAATCTAGAAATAACCGCTTCGTATTGTGCAAAACGTCGCGCACCGCCTCTTTCAACGCAGTTGCAACACCAGGGGCATCGTCCTCGATGCCGCTGAATAATGAATAATGAAAAATCAGAAGAAACCCTGGTAAGTGCCTCCTTTAAATTGCCTTGAGCTGTTCTTTTATTTTTCTTTACTGCGTCACCTTTCTCTTAACAGTTCAAGTTTAATTCCCGCACAATGCACTGGCTTGATAATATATTAGGTAATAGCGAGTGCATTACCCAAGCCTGCCACGTGCCACATCAGCCATCTTGTTTGGTTATATGTACACAGTACACAAGAAAATTGATCTCGCATAATTAATTTTGGCTCGACCTGGGAATCGAACCCGGTACCTAGCTTTCCACCATTTTCTGATTCTTCGACCCGGATTCGAAGGGAGAGCCTGTGACCGCACCACATGCGTTTGTATATATGTATAGATAGGACATATATATATGTAGTTTATTTATTAGTAAAATGTATTACATATTACTAGCTTGCCAGGCCGACGTTGCTCTGCCCTTTTGCCCTTTTGGCGACCCACTGTAAAAATCCTTAAATTCGCAAAAAAAAAAAACAAATTTTGGGTCCCTCATGGGTAAAAAAACTATCCTGTCTCTCAAGTTGGACTAAAATGCACACGGTGTGCAAATTTTATTAAAATCGGTTAAGTAGTTTAGGACTCCATTGCGGACAAACCATGTGACACGTACTTTATATATATTAAGATGTACTTTATTATCATTTGTTATGTATTCTTTTATTCTATTGCCACACCTACGTCGAATTCTTACTACTCCATGGGTTGATTCATAGAATACTACAATACATAGATAATAGAACAGGGAAGTGGGCGGGAGGCTCGTGTAGCCACTGACATTTCAATTCACACCTATAAATGTCAACACAATAAATCGTTTCCAATTTTCGTGTCAAGCGTAGCTGCATGCAAATTATTTAAAAAATGGCCAATTGTGTAATAATTACGTGCCTGAAGAACAGCAGAAAATGGAATTTAAATAAAGTAGACATATCCTACAACCAGTAAGTCAAAACTATGTATATTTTGTGAATATTTGAAACAAAAATAAATAAATATTGATGTATCAAAAACATTAATCAAAAAATCTAAAATGTGTAGACTCGACTCAGTCTGTCAATACAACGAATCGGGTTTATAGTAGTGATAATACGACGTATTTCCTTGTAAGTGTGCTCCCGGTGACACCGATCCTCGTACAAAATAAAGTTGACAGTCATTATATTGTGTATAATACACAATATAATGACTGATATACATATAATGACAATATATATACATATATATATATATATATATATATATATATATATATATATATATATTGTTACGAGCTTGAGGTTCGTGACAATAAAATATTGCCGATAGAATTACCTAAATTAACACTTTATTTCACTTTACACTAATTAAAGTTAAAAACACCAATAATTAATCACACTGATTCACTTTATCTCGCTCCGAAGCTTCGCTTGTCTCGCCAAATCCAATACTTCCCCGATCGCACTTTGCAGCGCCTATAAATACACCTTAGCACCGAAAAATCCAGAACATTCAAGTACTCGTAAATACACGCGCCAATCGACTAAGCATCGAAAGTTCGAGTGTCGGGCTTCTAGAAGCTTAGTTCTTCGTTTCGACAACAGATGGCGCTGTCGGTTAAAAAAATTTGTCATGTCATTTTCTGGAAAGCTCTCTCCTCGCTCTGTTACCCGACACTAGATGGCGTTAGTGCCATGAGATGAGATGTCAACTTAGCCGCGCAACAGTATTCTATGGGTTGACTGGTAGAGAACACCTCAAGGCATTAAGTCCGCCCTTGTATTCTTTTGTTTTAAGGATGCAATGAAGAATAAAAATACATAAATAAATAAATGGCTTTCTTTTATGTAATTCTATATAAAAATATGGAAAGACAAGTTGTAGTGACAAATTTTCTAACCGCATCATTTTGGCGACAAAATATGCATCGCTTTCGTTTTCGTGGCGATAAGGCTTCTGTTAAGATGTTACCACACCAGTGGATCGATGGTCGATCGATGGCATCTATCGATAGTTGAGTGGGTTAGTCGACGTCGATCGATAATTTCTATCACACCAATCGATCGACGGCATAGTTAGATGGTAGAACGGATGGTCGACGTCAATCGATCTGCTTGGTTATTCGAGGACCCGCTCTTCTCCACTGACCGCATTTTGAAAGATACTGATGCCCGCAAACACATCGTTATCATCTTAACCCTTAGGAGTATAATGAAATGATTCGCTACGGGTGAAACGTGTCTTTACAGCCTTTATACGCCCCACTGCTGGGCACAAGCCTCCACTAATTTCTGGCTGGGTTGAGGAGAATTGATCGGAGAATTGACGCGTAGCGTACCGCGCTGCTTTAGAGTGTGTCAATGGACATTTAGTAAAAGTTAACAGTAAAACTTTAAAAAAGAACCAACAGTTTTTTGGTAATAACAAGGAAGAACGGAGTCAGTCAGAGATAATGATTTAAATAGTTTATTAACATTTAATTTGTAACTATGATAAATATAGTTTTTTCAATAAGTAAAAAAATCAGAGGCACTCGAAGGCCCAGACGGCGTAAGAGTTTCTCGTTCAATTTATAGAATTAACCCTTCGGGACAGTCTAATATTGTAGGCTTAAATGCCTACACGGAACTGTTTTATGAGCAATAATTTGTTAAGTAAAAAGTTTCAGAAGTATACCGGATAACACCTTATATTTTATGAATTATTTCCCACTACTAACAGAGAATAAACAATTTTTAAATATAACACTAGCGTTATATTTACAACTTAATTGCGGTGGAGCCTTATATAAAGTTTTTTTTGGCTGGTATGGAAATATGCTTGTTCATTGTATAGAAATAATTTCTATACATTTAATAAAACCACTTATATGAATTTTTTATCGCGTTAAATTAACTTATTTTTAATTCTCGACGTTTGGGGTGCTTTATAGCACCCATGGTCATGAGGGGGGGGGTAGAGATGTTTGGCGTCCCATTTTCATAGTTAGCCCGGCTAATCTTCAAATTTCGAATATTAATTTTTTTTTAATTTATGGTCCGATCTACGCAGAACGAGCTTACAATATCTTAGTCTTGTAGTGGTATGCGTGGCTTTGGATTTAATTTTGTTAATTATAGGATCCTTAGTAGATGCCAGCACCCATACATCCTCTCTATTGAAATTAGGATGTTTTTTAATTCCAATAGCTTCGGGTATCATCCTTGATAAGAATCGGTGCTCTTTTGCGAATATTTGTGGTTTATTAAATCTGATGTAATGGTGGGGACGATCTTGAACACGTTCATAGACTGCAGACTTCCCGGAGCGTCGGTGCTTCAGTTCAGCTATATGTTCTTAAACGCGGCTTTTAATAGATGTTTTTGTTTGTTCTACGTAAGAAAAAAAACTGAAGGTAGCCGGGCTAGCTATGAAATAGGGACGCCAAACATCTCAGTCCCCCACGTGACCATGGGTGTTGTTAAGCACCCGAAACGACGGGAATTAAAAATAAGTTAACCCATTAGTGGCCAAAATCAAATAAAAAACGTTTTTAACGAAAAATATTTATTTTGTTAATCTGGGCAGGACTAGAAAACATAAAAAGAAACAAAATTATTTTTTTAATTATTTTTTGTTTGAGTACAGCGGCCACTTATATGTGTAATTTTCCGAAGCATGACTTTTCAATGCAGAGTATTTTCAAACACTTCTTGCATCCCTATCGGACCCTTGCATGGCAAATGAGGCATCGTAAATGCTTTTCAAGCATCCTTGAGTAGTGACCTGAACCATTTTGAGTCAGTCTTTTGACCAAAGAAGAATATGATCTGGCTCTTTTTAGAGTTTCTTGTCGCAAATAGTATCTGGCAAGACTATGTCGAAGCAAGAGTTGATCCATCCATCCATCCTTGCTCATAAACATTTAAACGCCAAGCGTTTGAAACGGCCATGTCCAACAAGTATGTAAATAAAACTCACCACCACTTTTTTCCAGGAATCCCGATTCTGTATAATGATATGGACTGATCAAGGTCATCGACTCCACCTTTACTGTAGTTTTCAAATAAAATCGGAATCCTTACATCGGTTTTCTCTATTATTTCTGGGCACATAGTTAGTAGTACAAATACGCCCCATTGATTGAATCTAGTCGTCAGTATGTCGGCTAGGGATCTAATTTTGAACATTTTATTTCTGGAATTTGATATTTCATCGTTACTCACAAGATGAAGATACGTTTTTATTTTACGAAATTTATTACTCGTCATAGCTCTTGAAACTAGAGCAACTCTGACGTCCTCATCCAGTCATCAATATATTACTTCCCGAGGCTATTTGTGATATCCCGACAAAATCAAAATACCAATGAACTTCTTCAGGTCTGATAAATCAAGTTGAAAAGAATGTCTATTGTTTTGATTAGCATACAAAATACTATTACATAATACAAGCTGTAATACTTATTCATTCAATATTTTTTCAAAAATCTGTACAGGATTTTGGTCTTTCAGCTGTTCCTTTATAGAATTTTGTTTGTCTTGCACCTCAGACGTATGCTGATGGACAAAAGTATAGGATAGTGAACATTTTCTCCAGGCTGAAGTTTACTGCCACTGCTGAATGTTAGGCTTCCGACGAAATCCTTTTACTACTTTTGTAGGATGAAAAAGTACCTTCATTGCGTACCATAACTTCAATATTTTCGAGCACATCTCGTGACAACGTATAACAACCCTATCTTCATCAGACTCTTCCATTTCGTCAGTCACGATACAGGAATCAGGTGGTATTATCGCCAAATCATTTTCACGATCATCATCATCAGACTCTGCAATTGCTTCCTCAGGTGTTATAAAGCTATTTATACCGAAAAACATCTTGCAACTCATTGTTGGTAAATTGGAACAAAGTTGTATTTTTTATCTATTGAAGTAACCAGTGTACTCAACTGAGTACATTAGTAAAAATCTTCATCTAAAGTTAGTAATAAACAATAACTGTTTCAAATTTGTAACTCACATTATAGACTACACTATATCTAATCACAATTATTACAAAAAACAACATTTACACAAATAATAATAATAAAATGTGATAAAAATACTACTCACTTCCACGCTAGTCCAATAACATGAAATCCGGTTGCTCCAAACGACACATATTTTAGAAACACCCTCAATTTGCACGACTTAAATAAAATATGAGTCTACCCTCTATTTCAATTAATAAAATAAAAACTAATAAACCCTCACAGATTTATTCATTTAATTTTTAAATAACTGTACTCGTTTGAGTACAGCGACAGAGAATGGGTTAATTAAACGCGATGAAATCCGTATAAGTGTTCGCGTATATATAGGAAATAACTATATTTGTCTTAATTACGTAAGTCGGAGACTATATGACGTAAGCCAAAAATACATAATGACGGAGATGTAGAGTTGGAAATTTTCGACCTTAAATTAATGTCGAACAAATGTGTGACAGTTACATTTTTTGCTTTGTTACATTTGTACATTGTTACAGTGAACAAGTGCGTACATTAAAGGTAATAAGTTAAGTAGATCATTCCAAATATTAAAAAAAAACAAGAACACTTGTGCAGTTATTTTACTTATATCATATATTACATTGCAGTGATCAGACAAATATCACATGTTTTATATAAATAATATGTAAAGAGAACTCTATGTAATCCGAAGAAGCACCCTCTTCCTATAAAAATGGTACGGTAATCACAATAACAAAACATTAAATTATTATGAAAATTATGGTTCACATATATGTAAATATTATAATAAAAATAACTTTTGTTATTATGAATGGAGACATACTCAAAATTGATAAAAAAAATTTGAATTCCATTTATGCGATAAAAAGTTTTTAAATGGTGGGACGTAACAAAAAGGATTATTGTTACGTTCAGATGAAAGATGGAAAGTTTGTTCTAATTTTTGAGATCACTGTCACAGACCATTTGTGCTCTCTGAAAAATAGATTCAACAACAAGCTTCGGGTCCCGCGCCTACATATTACCAACATATGTCAGAGTCGACAGAGGTATCTAGAAGCGAGCTTCCATAAAACATACATCAAGCCTCTGAATAAGATAAGACAGTTTTTACTATTTGTCAAGCGTAATTTTCCCCTGCAAGATGTAGAAGTGTACAAGATAAATAATTGTGATTTTAGTTTCTATTACATAGGACAAACTTAGGTATCAACAAAACTGGTGTAAAAGAACACATGTGCGATGTGAAGAATAAACGCTCCGGGAAGTCTGCAGTCTGTAAACATGGACAGTAATGCCTCGACCACTATATTAGATTTAAGATACCACAAATTTTCGCAAAAGATTACCGATTCCTACATAAGAAGATGATTCGCGAGGGTATTGAAATCACAAAACATCGTAATTTCAACAGAAAAGATTACTGGATGCTACCATCTATTTGAGATCCTATAATTATAAAATTAAATCCCAACCCAAGCATACCCTTGCAAGATTTCAACATATTTTTTATGTTCCTTCTGCGTAGATTGGAATAGAAAATATTAATTTTAAACTCCTCAGTCTACCTCAATCAGATATAAAATAAGTTATTTAATGATATAAAAACTTAGTTTCATTCAATGTGTTGTGTTCCCGTATACATAATAAATCATTATAAAATAACTATATGTACAATACACACACGCACATGCACACGCATGCAGACACACGCGTTTAATAATGATATAAAAATAATTAAAAAATTCTTAATTCTATTGGCTTTACTGTAATATATTTTTTTATTTTAAACATAAATAAAGTCTATAAATCTTATTCACTTACTACTTACCCGAATAAAGTAAAATAGAAATAAAATAAAATAATCCCTGTTTTGTAAGGCAATAATTTGAACATTTACTGAAACTCGGGGTTTCAACTTTGTGGGGTTGTAGTTCTATAGATAAATCACATTAATAGGAACAAAATTTTCTTGTTTTTAAGCAATGAAGTTCTATTGATATAAATATCACAGTTAACAAATTCATAAATTTGAGCGACACATATATATTCTTTACGCAATGCATGAAAATAATTTTAGTAATTTACCAATTGTGCTGTAGCAACTCAACCAAATGCAGATTATTTAATAAAACGAAAGAATTTAGTATATTACATAAATATTTATTGCTATATTTTTTTAGAAAAAACAGTTAAAAGTTTTTTTACAGTATTCTTCGCGAGTAAGGTCCTAAATATTTATTCTACCCTAAATATAAAAAAGGAAAAGCCGAGGAGGCACAACTGCTCGTCATGTCCCATGTTAAATTTATGATCCTTCACAATCCTTACGTGACTTTCAATACATGCTGTGTAAAACAAAGGCTGCGAAACTGTAAAGGACCTACTTTATTCCTAAAAAAGTACAATTCATAGGTGTGATTATTTTAGTTCTTAAGAAAATAGTTTTTTTTTATTTGTCGATCACAATAAAACCCATGTGTGGTAGATTAATGGTATTATAAAACATGAAATTATGATAAATTTATCAGCCTTTACAAATTCATTGCTGCATGTAAACCTCCTCGATAATGTGAAGTTTTGACATAATAAAAGACATCGTACCTACTATTTGATTCAAATAGGAATAGATCTGACATGGAGCCATACTTGGACGTCATAGTTGTCAAACCAAACTAGTTAAATAAAGTGAGCAAAACAGATATTTTTTGAAATAATATTTATTTACAAATAAATACAAAAGAACCATGAAATAAAAAGTTTTTATCGGAATTTTGCACTTCAATAATTTATTTTTTATTCAACATTCACATGTTGCCGACAATGAAAACAGAAAAAACGGTTTTAAATTATTTTTAAAACTAATTATGACTGCAATACATTTGATAATAATTGGACTCAAAGTGGAAAATTAATTTTCTTTGCAAGCCGTAATTTTCAAGTGACAGTTGACAGATCGTTATCATTCGAGGTCATTGAACGTTACTTATTCTTATTTAAATCCCAATGTACACCCACTAGCAATGCTGTTTCAGAATGAACCAAAGCTAGAAATATTATTTGGTTAAGTACTAATATCTTCACCAAATATCTAATCCGCTATCCAAACACCGCGTTTAGTTTTGTTTTTATTAATTTCATATATTACATTTATTAATTAAACATTGCATTATGGTACAATCATAAGTTTATGGAAACTTTACCGTGTAACGGTATAGTAGTTTGTTTATCGAATTAAGTGGTAGGAGTAAACTACAACAGTTTACTCCTACCTCTTAATGCGATCACATATTCGCCACTTTCCGGAACGATTTATACAAATCCTTCTCACAATATATTCAAAAACACGTGGGAGCCACGTTGCAGCTATTTTTTTTAAAGACGTTACACCTACACTAGGATTTTATGCTGTATCGTGGGGGCAGTTTACAAACATAAATTGCACAAGGACAAACATCTAGACCCGGAACAATTATTTGTAGGCCATACAAATACTTGATCCGTGAGGGATTCGAACCCGCGACCCCAGCGCAGCCACTCTTAGCTAAGCCACTGCGCCACGGAGTCGTCAAATTATGGCTTCAGTACGAATAGATTGGCTCAACTGATGTAGTACTACGCCTCTGTTCTTATGGTGAGTATGGAGACCGGACTAGATCCAGAGACCACTTTTATTAGTAACAAAGCATTCAATTTGTCGTCAGGGGTGATGACAAATATCTGGATATTGATTCGTAATCAAGTGTAGATGTAGATGTATATTGGCCTCGACATCCACCATCCATACCATGAGGTTGAATGACCGAGATACCGGGCATTGATGTTTTCAACGACTCTGCCCGATGCTTAAAAAAATTGACCAATTTCTTTTCACCCTCTCAGCACACATTCATTCCTTAGTTAGTTTTTTTCCTAATATAAGTTGTTTTGTATTCAGTACCATTATAATATAATAAGCTACACATTACGGTAAATGTTGTGTATACTTATAATTGGCAAATATATTTAACCATATACATTTGTTATTGTGTTGTTGTTAATGTTTCATGTGTTTTGCTGTTGGTATACCTTGTAAATAAATAAATAAAAATTAATTGATTTAAAAAGGCAAAAGCAGTAAATTTAACAATACTTTTTATACCGAATAAATTTTTATTGTTCAAAAAAATTTACGAGCTACCTATGTATGTAATTTTGTCTTCCCTTAGCCACATTAAACTCCGCTCTCATTATCTGCATGGGCTCCTAAATAATGAATGAATATTTAAAAGTAAAAAGTAAAAGTAAAATGACTAAAAAAAGAAACTTCGTTTAATTTGACTAAGAATCAAACTGGCATTTACTCCCAAAAGTCTACGAAAGACACACCACCGTCGATAATAAGATATCTCCTATAAACGGGGCATAATCAGGAGAAATAGATTTGGCTTGGCGATAGCTGACCGCTAAGTGATCCAAACTCAGAGAAAAAATCACCCAATTCCATAACCATTTGTGATGCAAAGTACTCAAAACTATGGGAATTAAAAATAAAAATAAACGCAATAAAATCAATAACATTAGTTTTATTCAAAATTCACTCCTATTTACCTGTCTAGTTGATTGCGTCAGTTATTAATGAAAAGTTTAATCATTTTCAGAGTTTGCAGGTTGCAGGCTAACTGTATTAAATATCGGTATCGTTGAAAATCATCGGTATGTGTACTTTATTTTAATGTGTATTAACTATGTTACTTTGTTAGAAAGTGATCGTAGTTTAGAATTAAATCTAAATATTGGACATAAAAAAATTACTTAATTTAAATAAGTCGAAAACTAGTGGATTGCCGCAAAATTATACATACAAGTGGCAGTTTTGTTACTTTAATAAGTTTTGCGATTAACACCTAAAGCCTTTCATTACTGAGAGTGTTTTAGGGCATGGATGAGTCCCACTGCTTTGTTGCGTGTTAATTATATTACGTTTTTATGCGTACCATAAAATTTTATAGATATTGAAAAATTTCATGATATTAACAGTACTTTGAGTACAATTCTTTTCGTGAAATGAAATTGAATTATTCCGCGTAGATTATTTAGCAAAAAAGTAAAGAATACTTTACGTCCTGTTTCCCGGCACACGCCTTCTCTGAATTCTGCCGGTAATTATTCAGAACGTCGGCCGATTCAACGCGGATTGGCGAATTGTACACGTTCGCGTATAATATTTCATTATTACCATGAGCGAGCTTTTCCTCGACATATTTCCTTTGTCTCTGAGCATATCTATCATATTACCTATAGTATTTCTTGTACTTTTTTCCATCTTTAATAACCCATCTTCGCCTTCTTATCTTAAAAGTAAATTATTCTTCTTCTTACAACAAAATCTGTATTTTAGTTCACTTCATAGAAACAACGCATTTTACATGACTCACCATTTAATATGTATAGCTAAACAGACGTATATGTTCATAGTCACTTTTATGTACTATTTATTTGTGTATTAAATATGTATATTTGTATGTATATACATATATGTTGCGCGGAAAAACGAGTACTCTCGCATTTTGCTTAGTTCGTTGTTATCTAGCCTATGCCTCTCTCCACCCCATCCGCGCATTCCTTCCACACGCACTGAAAGGGGGGTAGGGAGCTAGAATGTGGCGTCATCTTTTCGTCCAATAAATAAACGCGCACCGCCGAGATGGAATTGAAGATGGCCGACCAATAAAAGGATGTCCGCTGCCGCCGCTCGCCCTCTTGCATCGCAGTTGAAGGCCAAGTTGTGATATTATATTGATGATATTATATTATATAGATAGTTGTGATTGCACTTCTTTGGCAGTCGGTCACTGAACAATCTAGAAATAACCACTTCGTATTGTGCAAAACGTCGCGCACCGCAGTTGCAACACCAGGGGCATCGTCCTCGATGCCGCTGAATCAGAAGAAACCCCGGTAAGTGCCTACTTTATATTACCTTGAGCTGTTCTTTTGTTTTTCTTTACTGCGTCACTTTTCTCTTAACAGTTCAAGTTTAATTGACGCACAAGGCACTGGCTTGATAATATATTAGGTAATAGTGTAAGCGAGTGCATTACCCAAGCTTGCCACGTGCCACATCAGTCATCTTGTTTGGTTAGAGGTACACAGTACACAAGAAAATTGATCTCGCATAATTAATTTTGGCTCGACCTGGGAATCGAACCCGGTACCTAGCTTTCCACCATTTTCTGATTCTTCGACCCGGATTCGAAGGGAGAGCCTGTGACCGCACCACATGCGTTTGTATATATGTATAGATAGGACATATATATATGTAGTTTATTTACTAGTAAAATGTATTACATATTACTAGTTTGCCAGGCAGATGTTGCTCTGCCCTTTTTGGCGACCCATTGTAAAAATCCTTAAATTCGCAAAAAAACAAATTTTGAGTCCCTCATGGGTAAAAAAACTATCCTGTCTCTCAAGTTGGACTAAACTGCACACGGTGTGCAAATTTTATTAAAATCGGTTAAGTAGTTTAGGACTCCATTGCGGACAAACCATGTGACAATATATTGTAATTTATATATATTAAGATGTATTTTATTATCATTTGTTTTGTATTCTTTTATTCTATTGCCATACTTACGTCGAATTCTCACTACTCCATGGGTTGACTCATAGAATACTATAATACATAGATAATAGAACAGGGAAGTGGGCAGGGATGTGGCTCGTGTAGCCACTGACATGTCAATTCACACCTATAAATGTCAACACAATAAATCGTTTCCAATTCTCGTGTCAAGCGTCGCTGCATGCAAATTATTTAAAAAATGGCAAATTGTGTAATAATTACGTGTCTAAAGAACAGCAGAAAATGGAATTTAAATAAAGTAGACATATCCTACAACCAGTAAGTCAAAACTATTTATATTTTGTGAATATTTGAAACAAAAATAAAGAAATATTGATATATCAAAAACATTAATCGAAAGTCTAAAATGTGTAGACTCGCTCAGTCTGTCAATACAACGAATCGGGTTTATAGTAGTGATAATACGACGTATTTCCTTGTAAGTGTGCTCCCGGTGACACCGATCCTCGTGCAAAATAAGGTTGACAGTCATTCTATTGTGTACTATAGTATTCTATGGGTTGACTGGTAGAGAACGCCTCAAGGCATTAAGTCCGCCTTTGTATTCTTTTGTTTTAAGGATGCAATGAAGAAGAAAAATAAATAAATAAATAAATGGCTTTATAAAATATGGAAAGACAAGTTGTAGTGACAAATTTTCTAACCGCATCATTTTGGCTGCAAAATATGCATCGCTTTCGTTTTCGCGGCGATAAGGCTTCTGTTAAGGTGTTACCACACCGATGGATCGATCGTCGATCGATGGCACCTATCGATAGTTGAGTGGGTTAGTCGACGTCGATCGATAATTTCTATCACACCAATCGATCGACGGCATAATTAGATGGTAGAATGGATGGTCGACGTCGATCGATCTGCTTGGTTATTTGAGGACCCGCTCCTCTCCACTGACCGCATTTTGAAAGATACTGATGCCCGCAAACACGTCGTTATCATCTTAACCCTAAGGAGTATAATGAAATGATTCGCTACGAATGAAACGTGTCTTTACAGCCTTTATACGTCCCACTGCTGGGCACAAGCCTCCACTAATTTCTGACTGGGTTTTTGGGTTTGGGATTGACGCGTAGCGTACTGCGCAGTCAGTCAGAGATAATGATTTAAATAGTTTATTAACGTTTAATTTTTAACTATGATAAATATAGTTTTTTCTATAAGTAAAAAAAATCAGAGACACTCGAAGGCTAGATTGTGACGTAAGTTGAAACTTAATCTCATTTCACAAGGCCCAGACGTCGTAAGAGTTTCTCGTTCAATTTATAGAATTAACCCTTCGGGACAGTCATTACGTACACGACTTAAATTACCTTAGGAAATTTTGTAGACTTAAATGCCTACACGGAACTGTTTTATGAGAAATAATTTGTAAAGTAAAATGTTTCATAAGTATACCGGATAACACCTTACATTTTATGAATTATATCCCACTACTAACAGAGAATGAACAATTTTTAAATATAACACTGTTGCGTTATATTTACAACTTAATTGCAGTGGAGCCCTATATAAAGTTGTTTTTGGCTGGTATGGAAATATGCTTTTTCAGTTTTATAGAAATAATTTCTATACATTTAATAAAACCACTTATATGAATTTTTTATCGCGTTAAATTAACTTATTTTTTTCATTCTCGACGTTTCGGGTGATTTATAGTACGCATGGTCATGAGGGTAGGGGGGTAGAGATGTTTGGCGTCCCATTGTCATAGTTAGCCCGGCTAATCTTCAATTTTCGAATATTAATTTTTTATGGTCCGATCTACGAAGAACGAGCTTACAGTATCTTAGTCTTGTAGTGGTATGCGTGGGTTTGGATTTAATTTTGTTAATTATAGGATCCTTAGTAGATGGCAGCACCCATCCATCCTCTCTATTGAAATTAGGGTGTTTTTTAATTCCAATAGCCTCGCGTTTCATCATTGAGAGGAATCGGTGCTCTTTTGCGAATATTTGTGGTTTATTAAACCTGATGTAATAATGGTGGGGACGATCTTGAACACGTTCATAGACTGCAGACTTCCCGGAGCGTCGGTGCTTCAGTTCAGCTATATGTTCTTAAATGCTGTTTTTAAAAGATGTTTTTGTTTGTTCTATGTAAGAAAAAAAACTGAAGGTAGCCGGGCTAGCTATGAAATAGGGACGCCAAACATCTCAGTCCCCCACGTGACCATGGGTGTTGTTAAGCACCCGAAACGACGGGAATTAAAAATAAGTTAATTAAACGCGATGAAATCCGTATAAGTGTTCGCGTATATATAGGAAATAACTATGTTTGTTTTAATTACGTAAGTCGGAGACTATATGACGTAAGCCAAAAATATATAATGACGGAGATGTAGAGTTGGAAATTTTCGACCTAAAATAAATGTCGAACAAATGTGTCGTGACTGTCATCATATTAAAGGTAATAAGGTAAGTAGGTCATTCCAGATATTTAAAAAAAAACAAGAACACTTGTGCAGTAATTTTATTTATATCATATATTACTTTGTAGTGATCAGACTAATATCATATGTTTTATATAAATAATATGTAAAGAGAACCCTATTTAATCCGAAGAAGCACCCTCGTCCTATAAAAAAGGTACGGTAATCACAATAACATAACATTAAAATATAAAAAAAATCATTTTTGTCATTGAATATTAAACTTACTTGTTAATTAAAATATTTTTTTACTACCATTTCTTTGAATTTTATCAAATTTTCTATGTATCTATGCGGTTGTATGTGTTCACTGCTAAACACAAACAACGCACACCTAGTAGATCCTTAATGCCTCCGGCACAAGAAGAATCGTTGATAGAATCAGGCGTTACTTTGCGGAAATCCATTATAATAAAAAATAAAAATATAAATCTTCTTTGCAACCTTCCGCTAAATAAATACAATGATGTGTCTTACCTGGATTGAAGAGCACCTCCCGGCCTCCCTCATTAGTCAGTTAGTGCATACAATTGAGGGAGGGCGGAAGGTGCTCTTCAATCCAGGTAAGACACATCATTGTATTTATGTAGCGGAAGGTTGCAAAAAAATTTATATTTTTATTTTTTATTACAAGAAGAATCGAGTAAGTCTTTGGGGACATAATTATTTTAGCCGAAGTTGAATAAAGAAATTGGCAGCTTATTGTCAAGGTTCTATATATTCAGTCCATTCATACTTTTATGAATACTTAATATGTTAAGTTATCTAAAATTCATGCGTTCATAAGTTGTATTAAAGTTGTATCATGAATGGCCTTGGAATCGTATCTGGGTGGAAAATGGGACCACGTTAGGACCACGCACTAATAAATTACCTGCGTATAAAATAATTGCGTAATGTTTTTGTATTTCATATGGTGAGTGTAGAGAACCAAAAACCCTTTTTACCGGCTTGATGCATTTCATCTTAGTCATAGCATTTGTATTTTGATTATTTATCAAGGATAGATGTAGATATCACATCTACTACATATTCACTTACCAACATATAGACTGTGTAAGGTGGGCTATGTAAATACTTCATGGACACACGAAGTCTGGCAACACGCACTGTGTCGTACAACAGTGCGCTGTAATAATTGTTCTATAATACAATCTTCTTCGATAAGATGGAATGCGTCTACCCAGCTATAATACAGGCATTTAATATATTTTTAATAAAACGGAACAAATATTTGTAGTTCATACAAACACTTGTGGCCTGAGGGATTCTAACCCGCCGCCCGCACACTTAGTTAGTTACTACACTAGGTACTTAGTTAGCTTTAGATATATAACGCACAAATTTTACCCAGAGGCTAAAATTTTTGTATGATAATATTTTTATTATTTAAGGCACTCTCGAATAATAGAAATATGCTACTATTCATTATATAATCATAAGGATTTGTTTAAAGGCCCGTAGTTCTGAATAAAAGATTAGTTTATTTGATCGGAACATGTAAGTTGCTTTTTGTTTATATATATGTAATAGTGGAGACAAACTGTCCACTATTAACAGACTCCGAGTGGTTTTCTTTAAGGTGGAGAAATGAATCTACTGTTTATGTTTATGAAGGTACTGTCGAATGGGATTCAGAATGGAATATGGAATATATTTTGCATCAACCTTGCCTATATTTATATGGCTGGCTCACTATTGATTTGCCAATGGTAACAATTAATATTTTGCCTAGCCAATTATATTGCTTATTTTATGACCAATGAAAACTATTTAAAATATACAATTATCTACGTTTCGTTTCCCGGCGTGAGACTTGTTTGTTGTTCACGAAGCTACGTCGCTGGACCGGGCTATATAAGACATGCAGATCGGTGCGCACGCGTAGTCGGCGGGCGGCGGCGGTGTGGAATACAGCTCCGGAACAGCAAGAGGAAACGAACTGCGGCGTTGAAGAAACGGCTCACCATTGGTCGACGGATACGTGACGATAGCGGCGTGTGAAGTCGGTGTGGCGCTGAATGATATTTGCGGCTGCTTCTTGTTTCTTTATAAGAACGTCAAATTATCTATATACAGTCCGCAGTATCTCAGTAGCCAAGAATAATTAGGAAATAAAATGTTTTTTTTATTTATTCTCGCCTTCCGCGTTATGGTAGCAGCGGAGTATATATTATTTATTCCCGTTTAGGTTTGATTAATCTGGCTGCTACATCACTCTCCCCCAGCGAAAGCGTACCGGAGGCTTGACGACTCGCCCGTATTTCGTAGTTTTTAAAATAGGTTTCAACTGGGTTGATGTAGATGATGAAGTTTCAAGCTTCCTCGCTGGTGGTTTTGATGATGATGATGAATCCTCTGCAGTATCCTCGTTAATAATATAGGCAGGCTTTAGTCGGTCGATCGATATAATCGTAGATTTCCTTCCGGGTATTTGTAGTTTAAAAGTCTTGCTATTTCTCTCTAATACTTTATACGGTCCATCGTAGGTAGGTTGAAATTGTTTTTTCATTGCGTCGTTTCTTACAAAAAACTTGTTTGCATGTTTTCAAATCTTGGTGAATGAATACTGATTTATTATTTCTGTGTGATTGCATGTCGGTGCATTTCAACGATAAGGCTTTGTTAATTGATTCTCGAAGTTTAGTTACGAAATCGTAATCCATTTCTTGTTTGTTTGACGCTGCTGAACTGAAGAAGTCACACGGCAGCCTTATGCTGCAGCCGTAGGTTAGCTGAGCGGCGCTAAGACTAGTGTCTGCACGCGGTGTTGCTCGTAGTCCGAGTAGCACTGTAGGTAGCTCATCAATCCACTTTGTATGTTGAGATAAACGAGTTTTGAGTGCAGTCTTTAATGTACGATGCCATCGTTCGATTATTCCGTTTGACTGAGGATGGTATGCTGTTGTACGCGTCTTCTGTATTCCCATAGTTTGAAGAAGTTTGAGGAATAGGTTGCTTTCGAAATTCCTTCCTTGATCCGTTGTGATGGTTTTAGGTGATCCGAAACGAGTAATCCAATTTTCATAAATTATCTTCGCGACGGATTCGGCTGAAGTATCATCGGTAGGTATTGCTTCTGGCCATCTTGTTGTTCTGTCGATCATTGTTACGAGATAACGATGTCCTTGCGGTGAAGTAGGTAATGGTCCAACGATGTCAACGTGCAAGTGTTCGAATCTCTCCGTGGGTGGAAATGTAGCTAGACTACTTGATGTATGCCTTTGTACTTTGCATTTTTGGCATTGAATGCATTGCTTCGCCCAGTTGCCAACATCCGCTTGCATTGCAGGCCAAAAGAATTTTTCAGTGATGAGTTTTCTTGTTGTTCTAACACCTGGATGACTAATGTTGTGCAGTGCATTGAAGACTTCGCGACGACATTCTTCTGGTATGTATGGTCGCATGGTTGTCGTTGAGGCTTCACAGTATATAGGTAGATGCGTCATTGGCATTGTAACTTGCTTGATGGACAAGTTACCTTGCTTCGATAGATGTTTTATGTTGTCACTATCTCTGTCTTGTGCTGCGGCGATCTTATGATAGTCGATTGATGTAGGGCACGTTACACTGTCGATTGGTACGCGACTGAGTGCGTCGGCAACTATGTTGTCCTTTCCACTGATGTGACGTATGTCGGTCGTGAATTCACTTATGAAAATAAGTTGTCTTGCTCTTCGTGGTGTTTCCGATAGTGATGGTTTCTTTGGAAGTACATATGTTAATGGCTTGTGGTCGGTAAAAACGATCAGGTTTCGACCCTCGAACGTTTTTCTGAAGTGCTTGATAGCCATGTAAATAGCGAGTAGCTCTCGGTCGAATGTACTGTAGTTACGTTGAGTATCGGAGAACTTCTTCGAAAAATATCCAAGCGGTTGCCATTTCCCATTGCTGTATTGTTGGAGAACTGCTCCTGCTGAGAGATCGGATGCGTCGCTGAAGATAGCAAGGGTTGCTTCGTGTGATGGGTGAGCGAGTAAAGCTGCATTTTGGATCGCAATTTTACAAGCTTCAAATGCCTTCGTGGCTTCATCGTTCCATTCGATTGACGTTTTATCTTTTTTCTTCGTGTTGTGAAGGTAGGCGTGAAGTGGTGCTTGGATTTCAGCGGCTTTAGGTATGTGTTCTCTGTAAAAATTTATCATCCCAAGAAAACGCCTTAGCTCTTCGATAGTTTTAGGTTTTGCATAATCGATGATTGCTCTGACTTTTTCGGCAGGCGGTTTTATTCCTTCCTTGCTGACGGTGAAACCAAGAAATTGAACTTCTTGCTGTCCAAATATGCATTTCGAAGGGTTGATTGTGATTCCGTTGTCTTCTAATAGCTGTAGCACGGTGCATAGATGGGTTTCGTGCGTTTCTTTATCAGGGCTTGCAACAAGGAGATCATCAATAAATGCGAAAACGAAATCCAGTCCATGAAGTACTTCGTGTATGAATCTTTGGAAAGTTTGACCTCCGTTCTTTAATCCTGGGATCATTCTTGGGAATTCGAATAATCCCATTGGGGTAATTATTGCTGTCTTCTCTATGTCTTCATCGCGGACTCTTATTTGTTGGTAAGCTCGGTTGAGATCGATGGTGGAGAATATAGTCTTGTCTGATAGTTGATGAGTGAAATCCCTGACTCGCGGTATTGGGTAGCGGTCAGGAGTGGTAATAGAATTCAGTCTTCTGTAATCTCCACAAACTCGTAATTCTCCGTTCTTCTTCGGTACAATGTGAAGTGGTGATGACCAAGGGCTTTTGCTTGGACGGCATATTCCTTGCTCAATCATGTTTTCGAATTCCTTTCGAACTTGCTCGTATAGGTGTGGTGCGATTGGACGTGCACGACAATGAAGTGGTGGTCCATTGGTGTCGATGAAATGCTCAACGTCGTTCTTCGGTGTTAATTTCATTGAAGTTATTCTTGTGATACCAGGGTATTCTTCGAGGATCTTGTGATACGGTTGTTGCACATCTATGCTTCTGATTGTGGGCAGATTGGTTGCTTGTACAAAAGACTGAGATGCAAGATTGGTTTTCCCGTCGATGATTCTTCTATTTTTGACGTCGACGACCAACTGGTGATGTTGAAGAAAATCAGCACCGATGATTGGTTTGCTGACTTTAGCGACGATAAATCTCCATTTGAATGGTCGGCGTAGATTAAAATCAAGTTCCATTGTTTTTTCTCCATATGTAGGAATAACCGTATTGTTTGCTGCATAGAGTTGAAAATCTAGTGGCTTCAACTTCTGTCCTTGCTTCGGCGGTAACACTGAGATATTTGCTCCGGTGTCGATAAGGAAAGTGAGCTTGCTTTTTTTATCGGTGACGAAAAGACGGTAGGACTTTGCTGTTACGCTGGATCCCGTCGCATCGAGCGTACTAGTTAGTTTTCCGTATTCGTATTTTCATTTTTGAATGTACACGGTGCTGTGCATTTTCTTGCCTCGACCCCGAAACGTCGATGATAGTAGCAGTAAGGGGATCTTGATGTTGAGCTTATTCGACTTCTACTTGCAGAGCGGTTGCGACGAAAAGGTGATCTTCGGTGTTGCTGATTGCGCTGGTTGTACTGTTGCTGGTAAAAGGTATGATGCTGGAAAGCTTTGAGCGCGGCGACTTCGAATGATAGCTTCCGAATTTCTTCGAGAAGAAACTGGGTATCATTGGCCTTTGTTGAAGTGCCTTCGATGATCGATATGTGTGAGCTACTGCTGTTTTCGATCATCTTGTCCGCCAGGAGTGCCAGTTCGTCGAGCTTCGTCTGCGTGCTGAATGTTTCGCTGACTGCTATTACCGATCGAATATGTGGTGGTAGGTGGTTTACCCACATTAGCCGTAGTGTTGAATCCGGAACTTTATCTCGCGCCAAAGTACGCATTTTGCGTAGGAGTTGTGTGGGTTTCTGGTCTCCAAGTTCTATTTCTGATAGAAGTTTTTGTAGCTGTCGACTGTCGGATTCTTCGTATGCGGAGATCAGACGATCCTTCAGTGAATTATACTGGTCGACTGCTGGTGGATTGTACATCAGGTCCGCAATTTGTTCGATGTCTTGTTTCTCAGTTGGGCTATCACCATCTGTGCTAATTGCGCTTGGCTCTTCTTTAAACCATTCGTTGCGGCTTCAAAACTGACGAACCAAAGTCGTGGTTTGTCTCTCCAAAACGGTGGTATTCTTAACGATAGAGATATACCGGCGATTTCTGGTTCCTTTACCGGGTTTGATGTATATGTGTTTGCCTCCTGCTCCATAATGACGGCTTGATTACACTGATTTTATATAAACTGAAGTCTTCCTTCTCGGTGTTCGTACGGGTTTCCTTCGCGGTGTTCGTGCAATAGTAGTGGTACGTCGCAGGGTGTTCCTTCTTGGTGTTCGTACCGGATCTCCCCCCTCGGATCACGTCGGGGTCACCACTGTAATAGTGGAGATGAACTGTCCTCTATTAACAGACTCCGAGTGGTTTTCTTTAAGGTGGAGAAATGAAACTACTGTTTATGTTTATGAATGTACTGTCGAATGGGATTCGGAATGGAATATCTTTTGCATCAACCTTGCCTATATTTATATGGCTGGCTCACTATTGATTTGCCAATGGTAACAATTAATATTTTGCCTAGCCAATTATATTGCTTATTTTATGACCAATGAAAACTAATTAAAATATACAATTATCTACGTTTCGTTTCCCAGCGTGAGACTTGTTTGTTGTTCACGAAGCTACGTCGCTGGACCGGGCTATATAAGACATGCAGATCGGTGCGCACGCGTAGTCGGCGGGCGGCGGCGGTGTGGAATACAGCTCCGGAACAGCAAGAGGAAACGAACTGCGGCGTTGAAGAAACGGCTCACCATTGGTCGACGGATACGTGACGATAGCGGCGTGTGAAGTCGGTGTGGCGCTGAATGATATTTGCGGCTGCTTCTTGTTTCTTTATAAGAACGTCAAATTATCTATATACAGTCCGCAGTATCTCAGTAGCCAAGAATAATTAGGAAATAAAATGTTTTTTTTATTTATTCTCGCCTTCCGCGTTATGGTAGCAGCGGAGTATATATTATTTATTCCCGTTTAGGTTTGATTAATCTGGCTGCTACATATATATATATATATATATATATATATATATATATATATATATATATATATATATATATATATATATATATATATATATATATATATATATATATAAATTTATATAATTTATCAAATAAATAACTAAAACTATTTTCTGAACGGCTCTCCATATTTCTTATACATTTTTCAATACTCGATATAAAATCGCTATTCAATACTCGATATACAGTTCATTTAATCAATTAATCTCAGCTCTTAATATTTCGTAACCTTATATATTACGGGTGGTTGCCAAACCGCCTGCCAAGCGTGGCAACTAAGACAAATATGCCCTTATATATTATACTAATATAACTAATTTAATAAATAATCAGTGCATAAAAATGTTTAACTAAAAATTCAGTGTATGTATTATGATTATAACATAATATACTAATTGGGGTGTCTGAGGGTGTGCGTTAATTACGTTACAAATTGTATATATATATATATATATATATATATATATATATATATATATATATATATATATATATATATATATATATATACTAGTACTTAACATGAGTTACTTAACACGCAAAAACTAGCTAAAATAGCCATATAATGCTGTGCTGGTTTTAAATTTCATCTTTAGTAAATTTCATCTTAGTTCACTTTCATATAGATTCTGTGGTTAGCATATATGTTCTCCCTAGAAGACTAAAGCTTCTCGTCACTATTAAGTAGACTGTGTTTTTTAACTTTCCGGTCTCTTTCACCGCTTTCGCTCTAAATTTATATGAATAATATAAATTAGTTATATGAATAAATCATCATTACAATCTATCAAAGTCAACCGGGGGACAAAGGCAAAGATTGCCACATGAAGGGCATATTTGTCTTAGTTGCCACGCTTGGCAGGCGGTTTGGCAACCACCCGTAATATATAAGATTGAAGTCCATTTTATATAAGATGAATAGAAGATATTAAGAGCTGAGATTACATTTTGAATTCGAACAATAAAATGGCAGACTCTCACGAAAATTGTAACAAATTAACTGTATATCGAGTATTGCAAAATATTTAAGAAATATGGAGAGGCGTTCAGCAAATACTTTTAGTTATTTATTTGATAAATTATTTATGAAAACAAAAAGCAACTTACATGTTCCGATCAAATAAACTAATCTTTTATTCAGAACTACGGGCCTTTAAACAAATCCTTATGATTATGTAATGAATAGTAGCATATTTCTATTATTCGAGAGTGCCTTAAAATAATAAAAATATTATCATACAAAAATTTTAGCCTCTGGGTGAAATTTGTGCATTATATATCTAAAGCTAAAGTACTTAGTGTAGTAACTAACTAAGTGTGCGGGCGGCGGGTTAGAATCCCTCAGGCCACAAGTGTTTGTATGAACTACAAATATTTGTTCCGTTTTATTAAAAATATATTAAATGCCTGTATTATAGCTGGGTAGACGCATTCCATCTTATCGAAGAAGATTGTATTATAGAACAATTATTACAGCGCACTGTTGTACGACACAGTGCGTGTTGCCAGACTTCGTGTGTCCATGAACTATTTACATAGCCCACCGTACACAGTCTATATGTTGGTAAGTGAATATGTAGTAGATGTGATATCTACATCTATCCTTGATAAATAATCAAAATACAAATGCTATGACTAAGATGAAATGCATCGTGCCGGTAAAAAGGGTTTTTCGTTCTCTACACTCACCATATGAAATACAAAAACATTACGCAATTATTTTATACGCAGGTAATTTATTATTGCGTAGTCCTAACGTGGTCCCATTTTCCACCCAGATACGATTCCAAGGTCATTCATGATACAACTTTAATACAACTGCACTTATGAACGCATGAATTTTAGATAACTTAACATATTAAGTGTTCATAAAAGTATGAATGGACTGAATATATAGAACCTTGACAATAAGCTGCCACTTTCTTTATTCAACTTCGGCTAAAATAATTATGTCCCCAAAGACTTAGTCGATTCTTCTTGTAATAAAAAATAAAAATATAAATTTCTTTGCAACCTTCCGCTACATAAATACAATGATGTGTCTTACCTCGATTGAACAGCACCTCCTGCCCTACCTCAATTGTCTGCACTAACTGACTAATGAGGGAGGCCGGGAGGTGCTCTTCAATCCAGGTAAGACACATCATTGTATTTATTTAGCGGAAGGTTGCAAAGAAATTTATATTTTTATTTTTTATTATAATGGATTTCCGCAAAGTAACGCCTGATTCTATCAACGATTCTTTTTGTGCCGGAGGCATTAAGGATCTCCTAGGTGTGCGTTGTTTGTGTTTAGCAGTGAACACATACAACCGCCGGTACGACATACTGCGCCGATCGTTGAGTCCGCTGATTCCGTGAGGCGTCGAGGTCACCGGCCCCTAGGCAGATTCTTGGCACTTTAAGACGCTCCGTGCTTACTGTGCCTAGTCGCGTTTAAAGTTCCACCATCGCACTTCCCCAAACTCTTTTGTTGCAAAAAGGGGTAGGCAGTGCCCCAAGTGAGGAAAGTCAACCGTTATCATCCCCACCATCCGCGTCGCGCAATACCATCCGTTGCCGATCGGCTGGTTATTTAGATAGGGTCTATAGTAGATTACCGCTGGATGTTAGGTAGGGAAACATGTCAGATAAAGATAAGGGGGGAGCCTCCTCCCAAATCGAGGAAACCACCAGATCGCCCGGCGTATTGGCGAGGCCAATCGCCTATCGAGATATCTTCAACCCTGAGAGGATGAGAGTATTATCATCCTACTCTCAAATACCGATCCGCAAGCCTTCGTCGCCGGGTAAGGAGCCCGCATCGAGGGCCGCGCTCTCGCCCATCGTACCTGAGTGTACGACTGGGCGTGAACCGCTGCCGACCCAACAACAGCGGCCTATGAAGACGCCACGAAGGCACACCTCCTCCTGAAACCGAAGCCTCCCTGCATGAGAAGAGGCAGCGCATCGGTTATCAGGACTCATCAGATACACCATCATCAGCATCATCGGATGATGAGGAGCCCCAAGCAGCGACTAGGAAGAAGGTCCATACCTCACCTCCTAAATCGCCATCACCGCCACAACAGCCACCATCCATCTCACCGGACCGACGCAGTCATGACTCGGCCCAATACGAGCAAGGAGGTGAGGAGTCCTACAGCTGGGGCTCTACAACATACGCAACCCTAGCTGCAGCAGCCGGAAGGTAATCTCCGGTGCAGATTAACAACCCGTCCGGGTTAGCTCAAGATGACGGACAGCGGCCGTCAACGAGCTATGCCCACATGGCTGCGGCCCCTGCAATACCACGACCACAATCGGCGGAGAAGCCTCAAAGAATTGAGAAAGAGAAGGAGAAAGGAAGATACCCGCCGATTGTCGCTGAATGCCACCCGGACTGGACAAGGCATTTCGAGGAACTCAACAAAAAATTGGGTCACCCTCCTAATGCTCGTCCGTTCGGGAAGGGTGTAAGATTAACACCCCAGAGTCCGCAGGAGTTCCGTACAATCCAAAAGTACATGATTGAACTCACCGAAAGATTACCAACCATGTCGTGGTATTGTTATACCCCAACAGAAGAGAAGCCCACTAAGTGGGCATCCGGAGCCTGCCAGTGGGTACCGACCCCAAAATGATTGAGAAGGCTATCCGGGCAAAAGGCTTCCCCATCAACTACATGAAGGCCATACCACCACGTAGAGGCAAACCGGGCTGCCTCTACTACGCACAGCTGTAGCATCTGAGCCTAGAGCGGCTACAAGATCTCTACCGTATCAACGAGCTCCTCTACATGAGAGGAGTCGTCATCGAAGCCCGGCAGAGAAAGACGGGACCGGCACAATGCCACCGTTGCCAGGCTTTCGGACATGCCTCTGCAAACTGCTTCAGGCCAGTGAAATGCGTTCGCTGTGCTGGGGAGCATATTGCCAGCCTTTGCCCAAGGGGTAGAGAGGAAGAGCCAAAGTGCGCAAATTGCGCAAAAAACCACACGGCCAACGATCGCCGCTGCCCAGTCCTGAGGAGGATTGCCAGGAAGCAGGGGATCGTTTTACCTGGGCTACTCCCGGAGAACCCTAAGAGGATCCCCCAGAGTCGCCCAAAGGCTGTTACCATTCAGGAGGATGGGTGGGCCACGGTCACCAGGGGAAAGGGTAGGCAACCAACCCCCCACCCCCACCCCCTCCTACAGCACCAATGGAAACGGTGGAACCCACAGAGCAAAGGGCAACCACTGGGGCGACTCTCCAACCTCCTGCCAACAACGCCACAGAGAGGCAACCCTCCCAAAGGAAGAGGAGGAGGAACAGGAGTAGGAAAACTGAACAGCCCCCTCCTCAGGCTGTGAGTACCTCTACCCCTACAACTACAGGACCGATAGCCTCGCAGGCGCAGGTTGCTGCAAGACCACCATCAACAACTACGACGGGTAGAGCACCAGAGAGGGCTCTACCAGAAAGTAGAGCCCGCTCTACATATAGAGCGCACTCTACACAGAGAGAGAAGACCACCACAAATGCCGTGAGACCAGTGCCTTCACAGCATAGTTCACAACGTAGACCACCAACGTCCGGCTTCGAGAAGGCTGATGCCATCCACAGATTGGTAGGCGTAGCCATCGAAGTCGGTACACAAGTCCTGGCTGACATAAGGGCCGGGACAGATCCTATTGCCGCCGTCATGAAGGCGCTGGCAACGCTACTGGCAAGGCAATACGGAGGACAGTAACCTGCGTCTGCTTTACTGGAACCCGGACGGGATTCAACAAAGGATACATGAAGTCCGCACGGTCGCCCAGCAACAGGACATCCAGGTGTTCTTGCTGGGTGAAACCAAAATACGACCAACAACGCATCTTAAGCTGCCTAACTACACTATCTACAGGAGGGACGAGGTCAATCCTCAAGGGATCGCTTATAGAGGGACAGCGATTCTGGTGAGGAGAGACATCGTCCACCAAGAGCTGGACCTACCAGACTTCCAGACGATGCGTTCAATCGGCATAAAAATGGAGGTGGCGGGCGAGGAACTAAGGATCTTTGCAGCATACCGCCCGACAGGGACTCCATTTCACTCCTCAGACATCCGGACGGTAATGGAAGGTACGGCACCCACCATCATCGCCGGGGACCTGAACGCCAAACACCCGGCGTGGGGGTCAAGATTGATCAACCCACCGGGTCGTGAACTATACGACGATGCAGAGAACCATAATTACATCCCGAGGAACCGACGCACATCCCTGCTGACCCTAGGAAGCGTCCGGATGTATTGGACATCGTGCTCACTAGGAACGTCAACTACCAGTAGTGGTAGAAGTGCTGTATAACCTAAATACACAGCACCTCCCGATTCTGATAACCCTTGGCACTAAGGCAGTGACTTCGCCGCCCAGAGCTGTTAAGACCAAGATTGACTGGAGGCTCTACCACCAACACCTGCAGGAGAGACCTCCAGTCCACGCACCAATCCACTCAGCGGATGACGTAGAGGCCGCTGCAACTTGAATAACCACGAGCATCCAGGAGGCCCTCAACGCGGCCTCTACGATCGTCCCTCTCTCGGGGAGAAAGGAGGAGCTGCCGCTGAATATACGCGTGCAGCTAAGTCATAAAAGAGCGCTGAGAAAGCTCTGGGCGCGCACTCGCTGCCCCAGAGTAAAAACAAAATTGAACACCCTATCAGACAAACTGTCGCTTGCAATACAGGCCCACAGAGGAGAGGCCTGGGAGCGGCGCATTTGGAAGGCTGATAAACATCACGCGTTGCTCTACAAATTGAACCGGCAGTTAACGAAAACCCGACCACCTGTTTGCCCGCTGACCAACAACGCGGGCGAACAATGTTACGATGCGAAGGGCAGAGCGGATATTCTAGCTGAGCACTTTAAGGAGCAGTTTATGCCAAATCCAGCAAGTGTGGGGTTCATGGAAATCCACACCCGGAAGGAGAGCCGCGTACAGGAGGTCCCGTCGTCGCCCGCGCCACCGCTTGCAGGAAAGTGGTTCATCTCCCCCGCCGAACTGCGGAGGACAGTAACCCGCCTGCAACCGAGGAAGGCGCTGGGGCACGACGGGATTACCAACGCTGCGCTACGACAGCTGCCCAATAGAGTCCTTGTAGAGATAGGTCGACTCTACAATGGCATATTGCGGACATCCCACTTCCCGGAGTACTGGAAGAAAGGCAAAATCATCGTCTTGCCGAAACCCGGGAAGGACTGGAAGAAAGGTTTCGGGAAGGACAGGCGTAGAGCTGCCAACTACAGGCCGATCACGCTGCTACCGCTATAGCTAAACTATGCGAAAGATTATTGCTAAGACGTCTCTGCCAGTGCATACAACTTAGGGCGGAGCAGCATGGATTCAGGAAGAATCACTCAACAGCAACACAGCTGACCAGAGTGCTGCACCTGCTTGCGGCCGAGCACAACCGCGGCCGCATATCGTTGGGACGTCTTTCTCGATATCGAGAAGACTTTCGACCGGGTGTGGCACCCTGGATTACTCTACAAGTTCGACGACCAGACCAGTTGTCTTTCCTCGTAGATAGGAAGTTCTACGTCTGTTTAGAGGATGCCGAGTCTGCAATAAAACCGATGAGAGCTGGTGTGCCACAGGGCAGCTGTCTGTCTCTAGTCCTGTACGCGGCTTACACCAATGACATACCTACCCTGGCAGGGCATCTGCACGCATGGGAGGACGACGTCGAGCTGGCGCTGTTTGCGAATGACAGCGCAAACTTCACGTCGTCCAGAAGAGCCCATATCGCTGCTGCCAGGATGCAACGTCTGCTGGACCTGCTGCCACCATGGTTGGATGAGTGGAGGATGGCCGTCAATGTTAGCAAGACGACCGCTCTGCTCACTTGCCGCTATAGAAATCTACCACCACCGCTAACCCTCAGAGGCCAGGAGATCGCATATGAGAAGGCCGTGACCTACCTTGGATGCCGGATCGACAGGATGTTGCACATGACTGCCCACCTCGACCTTGTTATCCGCAAGGCTCGATGTGCGCGGGCGATGCTCCGTCCTGTCCTGACATCCAAGTTACCGACAAAGTTGAAGTTGACCATTTACAAAACGTACATAAGACCCCTGCTAACATACGCTGCTCCGGGCCGGTATGCACTCCTGAGCGATCATCAGAAACGGCGACTTCAGGCCCAGCAGAATTTGTCATTACGAACCATAGTCGGTGCAGGTCGCTACGTCCGGATCGACGTCATAGCGGCCAACCTGAAGATAGAGAGCCTACATGAATTCGTGTTCCGGCTGGCGCGCGGTATGTTTGACCGCGCCGACAAAGGGCCACATGAACATCTCAACGGCTTCGCGCCGTTGCACTCACGGCCGCCGGACGGGCGACCCAACAACGACAAGAGAACTCCTCCCTATATAGATTAGGGAGTCGAGTAAACCCCACAATGCTGCAGAAAGGCCAACTTCGACAAAATAATTGTGCTTAAAAACTATTATTAGGACAACCTCCTTTAATGAAAAATTTACCCGACTGCGACAAAAGTCGCCAATATAATACGCCTTTTACCATCAAGGTGCCCAGAACCGGCACATTGTAGTGTGCCGTGAGGAATGTCCGGGTAAAGGGGTATACCCCGAGGCCCGAGACCTGCATAGTACTACTATGCCTTGCAGAAGACAACAACGACGAAGGCATTTTTTAAAAGTGTAAAGAATAGAAATTGGCTTATGATAAAAGTAATTAGGACTAAAATACAAATATATCATGTAGTATAAGTAATATATAATAAGATATATTTTGAATGTTAAAATTAATATTAAATTAAAACGACCCTTTAATATACTATTTTAACAAATAACGAACAAATTAATTTAGTCAGAGAGCGATTATTATAAACAGACTTTTGACAGAGTTTATTACAATTGAATTAAAAACCATCTGCATCTACTTTCTAGAAGCAAAAAACATACTTATTTAATTATTCTGTAATTCCTAACAGAGGACACTTATTGAAAATTCCATTGTTATTTTTGTAGACGAAGGCTTTGTAAGTTTTCATTCAAAGCAATTTATTAATGACAATATTGTAGTCATATAAAACGGTAATAACTGTCTTTGTATTGCAATGTTATTATATCTCCAAGAGCAAATTTCGTTCTAAATAGCCATCAGCACAAGATAAGAATATAGTGCACAAGTGCGTTTGCAATCACAGGTACACTATTCCCACACACTCAAAGTCTATTGGGAGTGAAATCAGATAATTTGTTTGGTCTGGGAGAGATCAGGCGTAAGACTAACGGCTTTACGGATTGAGTTACAGGTTACCACTCGTATCTCAATCCTCAGTAAAGCCCTCTTGTAATTGAGGCGTTCTAGGTCCTAAGACTTACACTGGTTTCTGTGCTTTTTTAGTAATTCCAAAAACTTCAAGATGTATATAAACAAGATCGTTATATAAGTTGCGGATAGTGCTGAAAAGTTAAAAGTGCTGTTATGAGAAATAACATATTGTCCGTTAATAATATAAAATTAATATGTAATATTTTTATTTTAAACAGTAATAATTTTAAATAAATTTAAGAGCTTCAAGACTCGCGCACATTAGGGCGGACTAGTGGGTACCGCATCGCATAACAAAACTCCTCAGACACCACTTTCTTATATTTTATATGAACTATCACCAATCTCTATGACTATTACACACTACAGGCGGCCACACAAGGCCGCATCGCAACGCACTGGCGGATCGCTTGCTAGGCGTATTTTTACGACGTTATGCGTTCGTTTGCGGCCCGCCTCAATGTGCGTTGAATAGCGCAATAAATGGACATATCACGCTCGCCCATTATGCACCTACAGTAACTTGCTTTTTATATTATTTTACTCTTTTCTTCATTTAACAATTCACGTACACCCATGGTTCTCCCTGTTTACATACACGCACGGTTTTAGGTTAGTTATTAAGAAGCTTGTACGGAATGGATGAAGAATTACTAATTTCTTTAGTAGAACAGTACAGAGAATTGTGCGACCAACAACACTCTAAATATAACAATGTCCAGATTCACTCTTACGGAGAAAGAGGCCAACTCAACTAACAAAATATATCAACAAACACGAAATGCAAAGGTGTGTATTGGCACAACTATAGTTGTCCGCGGTTGGTGTGAGACCAGCACACACCGATTGCGCCTTGCCACTTGCCAGTTTTTCAAATAAATAATATAATTTGTCAGCATCCAATAAAGAGGGACTATTATATGAAATTACGACATTTTTTGGCGCCCGACGTAAAAGTTCTTCTTTTCTTCACCTTAGCTACGCCTTATCCATTTCCTTTTGATTGAATTGCTTTCTCTTTCATTCTTAACTCTTTATTTACTCATCCTTATCATATCTTCCAAATTCTAAAACAAAACTTCATCTAGTTTTTCAACTTATCTGGATTATATTTAGACCTACATATAACACTTACATTCATCACTGTAATATTTTTATTCTAGATAACAAAGAGGTACTATCTTCCAAATTCTAAAACAAAACTTCATCTAGTTTTTCAACTTATCTGGATTATATTTAGACCTACATATAACACTTACATTCATCACCTTAATATTTTTATTCTAGAGAACTAAAAGAGGTACTATCTTCCAAATTCCAAAACAAAACTTCATCTAGTTTTTCAACTTATCTGGATTATATTTAGACCTACATATAACACTTACATTCATCACCTTAATATTTTTATTCTAGAGAACTTAAAGAGGTACTATCTTCCAAATTCTAAAACAAAACTTCATCTAGTTTTTCAACTTATCTGGATTACATTTAGACCTACATATAACACTTCACTTACATTCATCACTTTAATATTTTTATTCTAGAGGTACAATTTTTTATTAAATTTTTATTTCTTATACTTAACACTTAATTATAACAATGAAACGGTTTATTAAGTACGAATTCCTTAACAAGGCCGAACTCGAATACGAAGTGAAGATTAGATGTGAGGAACCAGCTAATACTGTTTTGCTTCTAAAAAAACAGGTTTTGCGTTTAGTTGTGAATTCTCACCCTGAAGATATTCTGACTTCTCCAATTCCGATCGAGGATGACTTGTCTCAAATTGGTTCTACTTTGACTTACCTGGACTGTAAAATTGAAAAATTTTTACAAGGTGAAACCAAATACTTACGATTAATAGAAACTTTTATTAATCATGTTTTTTACAGATTGGAGCGAATAGATACTGACTTATATCCAGACTTTAAAGCTATTTTCGATACTTTGAAGATGAAATTTGCGTCATTGAACAATGCGAAAGTCCTTGGCTATCTCCAGTTCTCATCACTCCGAAGAAGAATGGTGAATGGCGTTTCTGCGTAGACAGCAGGAAGCTTAACTCAGTTACACGTCGTGATGCTTATAGTCTGCCACTAATAAGCGAAATTTTGGACAACCTGAAGAATGCCAAATTCTTATCAAGCATCGACATTGCGAAAGCATTTTGGGAGATTCCCTTGAATCCTGCTGATAAAGATAAAACTGCATTTTATGTACCTGGAAGAGGCATGTTTAGATTCAAGGTAATGCCTTTTGGTCTCTCTAACTCACCTGCAACTCTACAAAGATTAATGGATATGCTTTTTACTCCTGAATTTGAGAACAAGGTATTTTGCTATCTGGATGACATCGTTATTATTAGCGAGACTTTTGATGAACACATATCGCTTCTCATGAAAGTTCATGAAAAACTTTCATATGCTAATCTGACTATTAACTTTGAGAAGAGTCAATTCTTCAAGAAAGAACTGAAATACCTTGGTTTTCTAGTGGACGAGTATGGTCTACGTGCTGATCCAGATAAAATAAAAGCTATTTTAGAATATCCTGTACCTACTTGCAGAAAAGAAGTACGAAGATTCATAGGCACCTGCAGCTGGTTCAGAAGATTCATTCCAAACTTTAGCACCATTGCCTCTCCACTCAACCAACTAACCTGTTCCGGGAAGAACGCTCCTAAATTTTTATGGAATTCACAAGCTGCAGCTGCTTTCCAGAAACTTAAAGAAGCTTTGGTAACTGCTCCTGTCCTTGCTTGCCCTAACTTCAAACTACCCTTCTCTGTACATTGTGATGCATCAAATTATGGCATAGGAGCAATGCTTACTCAACATCAAGATGACAAAGAAGTCGTGATTGCTTACATGAGTAAAGCACTAAACAAAAATCAACAGAACTACTCAACTACTGAAAGAGAAACATTGGCTGTAATAACTGCGTTAGAACATTGGCGATGTTACCTAGACAATGGTAAAGAATTTACAATATATACTGACCATGCTGCACTTAAATGGTTTCAGAACTTATCGAATCCATCTGGAAGACTTGCTCGCTGGACTTTACGCTTATCATGCTTTAACTTTGTCCTGAAACATAAAAAAGGAAAGGATAACGTTGTTCCAGATTTATTATCAAGACATAAGAATCAAGAACATCCTGATACACGAGAAACTTCACCTCAAGGCGTACATCCTATTACAATTGAAGAACCACCTGATCGTGAACTTGAGCACTACAACAAGATTTTTCTCGGATGCTCTAACAACCCAGACGCATATCCCAACTACACTGTCAAGGATAACAAACTTTACCGCTGCATCCATTCTCTCGGTCGTCTAAACGATGACTTTATTTGGAAAGAAGTTCCACTACCTCAAGATAGACATGCACTTATTGAAGTTAACCATGGTTCCCCTTCAGAAGTCCATCTTGGTATCTTCAAGACATTCAAGAAAATATCTTTAAAATACTATTGGCCTGGTATGTTTAAGGACATTGCCAAATTAATCTCGTCTTGTGAAACCTGCTTAACCTACAAACACCCTAATCATTCTCCCTATGGTCTTATGGGTAAACCCAAACTTTGCTCCAGACCTTTTCAAACTATATCCTTAGATCTCATGGGTCCATTACCTATGACTCGTAGACGAAATCAGTATATTCTAGTAATTAACTGCAATTTTACTAAATATACTATGATTTTTCCCCTTAAACGTGCTACTTCAGCTAATATTATTAATCTTTTGGAAAATTCAGTTTTCCTAGTTCATGGCACTCCCCAAACTATTATAATGGACAACGCGGTTCAATTTCAGTCGCGAGAATTCCAATCATTCTTAAATTCTTATAAGGTTCCTTGTATTTTTCACACAGCTTTATATTGTCCTCAGGTTAATCCTACGGAGAAGTTTAATAGTACAATTATTACAGCTCTAGCATCTCTAGTAGGAGACGATCATAGATCCTGGGACAACCATCTTGCTAAGATTCAGTACGCAATGAACAGCGCTACAAATGTAGCTACTGGCTTTACTCCAAACTTTTTTAGTCTTTGGTAGGGAAACAATACCTTGTGGTTCCTTCTATACTCCAACTCAGAACCTTGAGGAATTGATATTTATGCCTATGATAGGTGCACAGCGCCTGCTCTAGGTACACGCAGAATCTGGAGAAAGCACATGCAGCGTCTGGAGAAGGTACACGCAGCGCTTGGAGTAGGCACACGCAACGCCCGGAGCAGAAACGCGCAGCACCCGGAGTAGACACGCAGCGTCTGGAGTAGGTACACGTGGCGCTTGAAGTAGGCAAACACAACGTCCGGAGTAGACACACACAGCGTCCGGAGTAGACACGCAGCGTCTGGAGTAGGAACACGCAGCGCTTGAGACAAACACGCTCAGCGGCCGAAGATAGCGCTGGCACTAATAGGTGGAGGCGTAGGCGTGGCTAGGCGACGACTTCAGGAGAAGGCTTGCAAGATCCCGAGGCAGTGCGGATAAAGCCTTTAAGAGGTGCTTCTCGTATCAAAGCTGAAGTGAGGACCTCTATCGGCCGATTCTTCGGCTTTTATACTTTTTGACGGATCTGGGATAAGAACGAGAAATTATTTGAAATTATTTAAATTAAAAGCAAATTTTTGTAAATGGCCAAGAAGAAAAGAGTATTTTTGAAGTAAAAACATCAGGCCGGTAACAATATTTGAATAAAAATTGCCACGACAACCAGATAAACAACGATGTCAAAACATGTCAAATTTTGGTTTTAAGCTCGTAATACAGAAACGGCAAGATTTAAGTGAAAAATGAGATATTATTTATATAGGAAAAAAGGTAGCGCAAGAGCGCGCACGAAACCCGAAATTGATGAGTTACGGAGAACTAAATAAAAGATCGAAAAAAGGTAGACTCCATTGACACCGATTTAAAAAGTGCTGATAACGTGAAAATACGAAGTGAAAATGATTTGTTATTGTGTTCTTATGAATTAAAAATATTACAGGATCCTATGGAAATAAAGGTGATGCAAAATATCCAGTTTTGAGGTGAATGTAGAAAATCAAAAACAGAATGGAAAAATAAAAATAAAATAGTGTAAAATGATATGTAAGTATGTATGTAAGCATAACACTACAATCTTCTCGTCAGGTATGCCTCAATCTCTAAAAACTAGATTGTACTACCAGTGCGTGTTGCCAGTGATGACTTACGGATCTGAGACGTGGTCCTTCATTGCTACGGCCGTATGAGGACGCTCAAGGTCGCTCAGCGAGCTATGGAGAGAGCTATGCTCGGAGTTTCTCTGCGTGATAGACTCAGAAATAAGGATATCCGCAGTAAAACCAGAGTGACCGACATAGCCCAACGGATTAGTAAGCTGAAGGGGCAATGGGCCGGCCATATAGCTCGAAGAACCGATAACCGATAGGGAAGAAATGTTCTCGAGTGGCAGCCGCCTACCGGTAGGCGTAGTGTAGGGCGACCCCCACTAGATGGAGTGACGACCTGGTAAGATATGCAGGAAGTCGATGGATGCAGGTGGCTCAGGACCGTGCTTTGTGGCATTACTTGGGGGAGGCCTATGTTCAGCAGTGGACTTGTGAAGGGCTGTAATGATGATGATGATGATTATGTATAGTATTCTGAAAACTAGAAATATTTAACGGCCAAGTTTTAATATCATAATGATAGATGGCAGACTGGGTGCGTTATGTGAATGTACTTCAACTGCGAGCTTTATGTCAGTCTGAGCTACAGGTTGGAGCCGCCTGTAAGCTCACTTCACGCCTCCTATAGAACTTAAAAGGTAGCTATATATGATTTATACACACTAAAAATAACTGAGTCGCAAGTTTACATAACTGGATGTTGGACTGGAAGCTAATGCATAAACACATTTTATTGTGATTTTTAAATTTCCTTTCAAATGGCTTTATATATATATATATATATATATATATATATATATATATATATATATATATATATATATATATATATATATATATATATATATATAATCATCCTTTCACGGCTTTATATATATTTGTGTGCATTGCCCCATGGACAACTAAAATACTAAAACTCTACTCAATTTTAAGATGTTATGTTTCGTGGTGTCACCGTCACTTTGAAATAATATTATAAAGACATCACTAGACTTAACGGCATTTTAAAATTGAGTAGCGTTTGAGTATTTGGGCATCAGTTAATCTAAATTTTCAATAACCTATTTTGTTACTGTCTCTTAAACTATGATGATATCGATCTATATTTTCGCATAAGATATGTTTACGTACGTATAAACGCGTTATAACTTAAAACTGAAACAAGTTTAGTGTGTGTGTAAAATATTTCATTTATACATAAAGAACTCGCTTGAGAGCGGATATCATCGTCGTCGTTGTTGTAAATTATGCTTCCAAATTAATCTCGCGTATCACAGTTGTTATCAAACCAGTCATCTAGTACAACTTGCAAGCGATATTCTTATCTCCATCCCAAACAATACTGTTTCAATCAGGGGAAATGTTTACGAAAGATAATTTACTAGGATAAGGGTAAGCTTAGTAAATTAAAGTATCGCCATTCATTTTGCAGTATAGCCTCGTACTGGTAAGTGAAGTGTTGGACGGCTGACAAGAGGAAGTGACAACCTGATAAGAATATGTGCGTGCATGAAGTCAATAATTGCAGATAGCTCAGGTTATGTGACTTTCCTTGGGGGCTTCTTTCTGTGTTCGGCAGTGAAATTATGAAGAGCTGTAATGAATTAACGATTAACAACTAAATAAATTCTGTAAATTAATTTAAAACACTGATTCAGAATTTTCTGCGAAGTCATCGACGATGTACTAATCCACATATAAATCTAGGTCCAACAGTGGACTCAAAAATACTATTAAAAATACTAATGTGGTGTGTAAGCGGGTGATATGATTGCCAGTCATGAGAAAGTTATCTTGCTATAAAGTTTTAAATGTATTAGGACAGCTTTTTCTGTACTGGTTGAAATAGGTAAGGTAAGTGTCTCTGTCCCTGTGATCATGGATACTACAAAGCACTCGTAATATCAAAAATAAAAAGTACAAGGTGTAATACTCTATTACACCCACTCAGAGGTTGAACTTTCCAAAATCTTCTTAGTCGGTGTTTACTTCGAGAAAGATGGAGCTTCGAGAAAAAATGAATTTAAACGTGTCATATTAACAAACAATTATTTGAAGAGTAAATTGTTAAGAATAATGAAAATAGTTCAAAAAAGGAAAGGGTCTGATTGTATTGATCGGGTTGTTACTGAGCGCCCACTCCCGGCCGCTATCCCACTACTGCCCGATACGGGGACTTTTGGCTGCTGGGAAACCCAGCAGGCCCGATTCGTCCCTCCTTAGTTGCCAAATTTCAAGTCAATCAAGCGTATAGTCTTGGAGATCTCGTAATAAGTGAGTGAGTCAGTGGTATTTCGCTCATGTATATGTAAGATAATCAAATTGTTTTATTCAATGTATTGTATTCGTATTAATATAAAACACTATGTGAATCAATTGGATGTTTATTGTTGATTCTCTGGAATGCATGTCAGATGCCAATAACTAGATATTGCATAGTTTCGAAATAATTTTGCACAATATCCAATAAATTTATTCAAACACAGAAGTATTTACTGGTATCAACATAGATGTAATAAGGCTGCCGCAATACGTTCAGAATTCAGACTCGAAAACAATCATCTTTACTTGACACAACCGACCGCTAATACGTGGCGTAGTGGCTAAAGCACCCGGCTGCTAGGCCACGTTCAAGTCTTGAATTCGAATGCCGAACGGAGCCAACATTTGAGGAAGAACACAGTTTTGTTGCAATTGTGCCTGTATCTCTGCCTAATAATATTGGTATTTGTGTTCAGTTGCCTTTGAACTAGCGTTTAAACTTATAATATTTTAAAATCTCTAGCGTATTTAATTCCTATTTATAATATTATTTGCTTGTTCTATAACATTCAGTTGTTGTTGTGGTAAGAATTAATCGAGTTTAGTTTTAACCTTATTTAATGTTTAAGATACTGTAATGATTTCTTATATTGAAGCGAACACTACACATTAAATGAAACTTATTTTACAAATGTTATTCCGTTTATTTTTAACTTTTTAATTCCGTCCATTAGTTTTTCATCCTTACAACATCATTTATTATACACTAAGGAAACTAATAACATTACGAGAAAGAACAGAGAGAAAAAAGGAGTTGTTATTGTTATACAGCTTCCCCAAATTTATATGGAAATACAACTAAAATATTAAAATATCTTTATAATATATATATATATATATATATATATATATATATATATATATATATATATCATATACAAATATGTGTGTGTGTGTGTGTGTGCTCTAATATGGCTCGCTTTGGACACTTTATAGGCTGCAATTGATGGATGGATAAAATTTCATACATACGTAACATCAAAAAATAAATTAATGGAACTCTAAACCATTACATAAAATAAGACCATATTCGCATTCAATTTAATTAATGAAGAGCGTAGCAAACAAAGATCCCTCTAAAAGCTACTTTACAAAATATTACAAGGTTTCAATATCTATTGAAACCTTGTAATATTTTGTAAGGGTATCTACCTTAAAATAAAATTGATTATAAATAATGTAAACTGATCACAAAAGAAAATGTTATGGTCAACTTTAAATTAGTATGGTTCTTCGTTATAACCCTATTTCATGCTTTTATTATTTGATTTATTCTATTAAATTTATTGGCTGTGGTAGCCTGCGATTTATCGGTACGAAAATAATGGAACTGATTTAATCTAAAAAGTGTATTTGCAGCAGTTTTTTAACTTTCAAAGCAACTGTTTAAACTTTGAAACGTGATGAATTTTTAATACGTGAGATCCATAAATTTTAATGTGTTTGAAACCGTGTAATATTAGTGCAAGTATATCCACTACCCCATATCATCCTGTGTTTGTCGTAAGAGGTGACAAATTAAAACAAACAGGAATTGAGCAGCGGGGTCTCACTAATAACATCAAGAAAATAAAATAAAAACTGTGGTTATTTCCCACATACTAAGTGAGACATGCCTATGGAGCTTCAGCAGTGGACTTTTGATAGACTGTAATGATGATATTAATGATAATATTTTAAGCTATCCGCAGTAGAACTGGAGTAATCTATATAGCTCACCAAATCAGTAAGCCGAAGAGGCAATGAGTTTGCCATATAGCTCGACGAACTGAAAACTGATGGGGAAGAAAGTTACTCGGGTAGCAGCATCGTACCGGAAAATTAGGTATGAGGCGGCCCCGCACTATATGGAGTGGGGTACCTGATAAGAGATGTACAAAGTCTATGAAAGCATGTGGCTCAGGACCGTGCTTTGTAGCATCTCTTGATGGAAGCCTTTGTGGACTTGTAAAGGGTAATAATAATGGACTTATTATCAATATTCGATATGGCGATAAAGCAAACCTTCAAATATCAATTTCTAAAGTACACGATGCCCCCTGCTCACTGACGGATGAGGTTCTAGCGGCCAACTGATTGTAAGAAATTCGTCAAAATAATGTTAAAACTAAAATCTACGGAATCAGGATAATCGACCCATTTTATCGCGTTAATGTTTTACAAGGCAGCTATAGGAAATTTCTGGAAGGTATTATGATTTCCGATGGATGGCTGTAAAAGCCGCCCGTCTAACGTAGAGAGCCTCAATCAACATTTTAACAATGCATGCTAACTGGTGCATTTTTCTTTTCTGAAAAACCCAATGATTATATTTTAATGTGAAAGCGAGTTAATTTTTGTTACTTCTCGATACAATCCCATTTCAATAAAATGTTAAGATTCTATCCAGTATTATTGCATCACATTTCCTATTAGTACCTTGTAAAAGTAAACGACTTAAATATACGATAATAAAGACACAGTAATGCCTGTGAAGAAACCGCGGAATTCATTTGAAATGGGCAATTACACATCTGAACTCAATTTCCTTCGCTCTTAAGCATCAGTTTTGTATCGCAAATTATTATTACGTAGGAAATGAAGTGAAAATAAACTGCATGTAAGTAAAGAAATACGGTTTTAGTGAATCACATCTATACACAACATTTTTTGTAAAGTTAAATATTTTGCAGTCGTATTAAGAATCAAAGGTAGTACTATAATTTTAAGGCTATTCTCACAAAAATCATCATTAAAAATTATTCACGTGGTAGAGTCACGTTGCAGCTATATCATGGTTGAAGTACGAATGGATTAGCTCGACCTGTTAATTATAATGTTTTCACTGTTAACCAGCGTGAAATAGCAACTAAATCATGCTGTATTTCATATTATGGTAAACGTAGATGATTGATAACGCCTCTTCCTTCTGATTCTTGATGAGATGAGATGATGATCGAGGAAATATGTAGATATTTGTGATGTTCAATCAAATGATCAATTGGTGTTGTTTAAGTAAGAGGTAGATGTAATTAGATACCTACATTTTTTAATAGTGGAATAACAACAAAAAGGTCACTGATGCATTATAACAATTTCAGCTTGACTTGATTTAAACTTGAATTTGACTGCCTCGGAAAGCACGTCGTTGATTCGGTCGGATCAGATAGCCGTCCCATCGGCCTAAGAAAATGTAGTAATTTTTTTTATTACTATAATGTCTTGTGTTCTAAAACAAATTTTGTAACGAATAAGAAACGAAGAAACACTGATACGTCAATAAAAAGTTATATAGACGCTGCTCCACTGACTTCGAGATGGCCGCTTAAAATGAAATTTAAAACAAACCTGGTGTTCCACCTTCGCCGCAAATTGGAACAAGTCAATGGTTCTGCTGCAAGCCAATTTCCGGGTTCAATAATTGAACCCTTTATTGATTGATTTATATTAAATTATTTAACCTGTCTCTTCCCTCCCTCGAAATTTGCTTTCACCTGAAAAAAAATTTTTGGCTACATTAAACTATTTGCTTGTAAAAATGCATGCAATCGATGTTTTTACCAAAATATCTGTCCGTTTTCATAAAGCAACGCGGGCCGCCGGCATATTGGAGCAGTGTAACCATACGCAGGTGTTCCCCGTGTCAAAGTATAAGCTTACGGGGACCCATGTGTACAATAAAACTAGTTGCAGCCGTATTGCTCATTTTTGTCATTGAATATTAAATTTACTTGTTAATTAAAATATTTTTACTACCATTTCTGAAATTCTGAATATTTTCAAATTTTCTAAATCTAGCAGCACTACCGTCGATGACGGTATTTTTGAACGTGTGGCAGTACTGCTACGCGACAGTCACCTACGCCGGATGTTTCTGAAAGGGACAACTTAAACATATCATGATTTTATAAAAGTATCCTCACGGGTTGGATAGAGCTTTTTTTTACATTTCCTTAATTCACTAGCTTAATCTCGTTTCTAATATTAAAGGGAAAAGGTTAACGTTCGAAAACGTGGTATATTAACAAAACAATGGAAAACAGTGAAAGCTACGAAGATGTGTTCATTCATTAATGCTTTGCTTTAATGATATTGCTATACATTTTTATAATGGATGGCTCTCGTAAGGTTATATATTAAAAATTATGATTTGTTACCATACACTGTTATATGTTTATTCCCGAGAGTTGTGTTATTTTTTATGTACAGTAAATGTTACAAACGTACCATAACTCCTGCAACTATCGAACTATGCCACGGGAGTCTTGTCACCATAGAGGGCCAAAATATATAGGTACGATAAGACATCAAGTCGTGTCACGATGCCTTGGCTTGCCTTGTTGATGATGCTTCATCATTCGTTATCGTGTCAAACGTCGTCAAAATCGTGGAAAACTACGATATTCATCGACAAGATGTCAAAGAAAGAGAAATGAATGCGCTGCAGCTTGGCTGCAGGAATGTGTAAAATCCAATTGTAGTGCCAAACTCGCAAACAAATAATTAAATGGATATATATATAAAATAATATTAAATTATTATATATATATATATATATATATATATATATATATATATATATATATATATATATATAATTTAATATTTTAGCTGTATTTGCATATAAAATTGGGGAAGCTGTAAAGCAATAACACCTCCTTTTTTTCTCTTCTCTCTGTAATGTTATTAGTTTCCTTAGTGTACCATAAATGATTTAAGAATAAAAAACTAAACGAACGGAATTAAAAATTTAAACATAAATGGAATAACATTTGTAAAATAAGTTTCATTTAATGTGTAGTGTTCCCTTGAAATATAAGAAATAATTAAAATATCTTAAACATTGAGTATGTTTAAAACGAAACTGGAAGGTTCCTCGATTAACTCTTACCACAACAACAACTGAATATTATAGAACGAGCAAAATAATATATATATATATATAGATAGATAGATAGATAGGAATTAAATACGCTAGAGATTTTAAAATATTATAAGTTTATACGCTTGTTCAAAGGGAACTGAACACAAATACCAATATTATTAGGCAGAGATACAGGCACAATTGCAACAAAACCGTGTTCTTCCTCAAATGTTGGCTCCGTTTGGTATTCCAATCCAAGACTTGTGGCCTAGCAGACGGGTGCTTTAACAACTACGCCACGCAATAGCGGTTGGTTGTGTCAAGTAATAAAGATTGTTTTAGAGTATGAATTCTGAACGTATTGCGGCGGCCTATGGGAGCCTAGTCTTATTACATTTATGTTGATACGAGTAAATACTTCTGTGTTTGAACAAATTAATTGGATATTGTGCAAAATTATTTCGAAAGTATACAATATCTAGTTATTGGCATCTGACATACATTCCAGGGAATCAACAATAAACATCCAATTGATTAACATAATGATTTATATTAATTCGTATACAATACATTGTATAAAACAATTTAATTAACTTACTTATACATATATATGATCGAAATATTACTAACTTGCTCACTTATCACGAGATCTCCAAGACTATACGATCGATTGACTTGAAATTTGGCATGTTTATATGCATCTTCCTCGAAGTAAACACACACTAAGAAGATTTTGGAAAATTCTACCTCTGAACGGGTGTAATAGGGTACTACAGCTTGTATTTTATACTTTATATTATGAGCGCTTTGTAATATCCACGATCACAGGGACAGAGACACTTACCTTACCTATTTCTACCGGTACAGCAAAAGCTGTCCTATAATTTATATATTTAAAACTTTAAACCAAGATAATTTTCTCATGACTGGCAATCATATCACCCGTTTACATACTACATTAATAGTCTTTTTGAATCCATTGTTAGACCTAGATTTATATGAAGATTAGTAAATAGTCGATGGCTTCGCAGAAAATTCTGAATAAGAATTTTAAATTAATTTACAGAATTTATTTAGTTGTTAATCGTTAATTCATTACAGCCCTTCATAATTTCGCTGCAGAACATAGAAGGAAGCCCTCAAGGAAAGTCACAAAACCTGAGCTATCTGGAATTATTGATTTCATGCATGTCGTATCAGGTTGTCACTTCATCTTGTCAGCCGTCCAACACTTTGCTTAGCAGTACGAGGTATACTGCAAAATGAATGGCCCGTAGATATTTTAATTTACTAAGCTTTACATGAAAACTTACAAAGCCTTCGTCTATAAAAATACATACATACATAAACACTCACGCCTGTCATCCAGAGGGGTAGGCAGAGACTACATACTTCCATTTATCACGATCCTGACACACCTCTCTCGCCTCCTTCACATATACCTACGCATACATGCTCGTCGGTTAAAGGTACTCCTAATTTGGCCCGTTTTTAATAAATCGCCAATTTGGTCGATAAATTTTCGCCTAGGACGTCCCTTTCCGACTCTGCCATTCACTTCTGCAACATAAATTTTCTTTGTCACTCTTTCCTCATTCATTCTTTCCACATGACCAAACCACCGAAGCGTTCCTTTCTTAATCCTGGTCACAACATCATCTTGCAAACCACACTCTTCTCTAAAAAAATAACAATGGAATTTTCAATAAGTGTCCAATGTTAGGAATTACAGAAGAATTAATTAAGTATGTTTTTGCGTCTAGAAAGTAGATGCAAATATGAAAAATTATTTACTAATGGTTTTTATTTCAATTGTAAACTCTGTTTATAATAATCGCTCTCTGACTAAATAATTTGTTCGTTGTTTGTTATAATAGTATATCAAATTATTGTTTTTATTTAAAATTAATTTTAACATTTAAAATATATCTCATTATATATTACTTATACTACATGATATATTTTATTTTAGTTATAATTACTTTTATCATAAGCAAATTTCTATTCTTTACTGTTTCAAAAAATGCCTCCGGCACAAGAAGAATCGACTAAGTCTTTGGGGACATAATTATTTTAGCCGAAGTTGAATAAAAAAGTAGGCAGATTATTATCAAGGTTATATACATTCAGTCCATTCATACTTTTATGAACACTGAATATGTAAAGTTATCTAAAATTCAGCGTTCATAAGTTCAGTTGTATTGAAGTTGTATCATGAATGGCCATGGAATTGTATCTTGATGGAAAATGGAACCACGTTAGGACCACGCTCTAATAAATTACCTTTCTGTATTTCATGTGGTGAGTGTAGAGAACCGAAGACCCTTTTTGTCGGCACGATGCATTTCATCTTAGTCATAGCATTTGTATCAATCATCATTACAATCTATCAAAGTCAACCGCCGGACAAAGGCAAAGATTGCCACATGAAGGGTATATTTGTCTTAGTTGCCACGCTTGACAGGCGGTTTGGCAACCACCCGTAAAATATAAAATTTTGAAGTCCATTATATATAAGATTAGATATAGATTAGATATAGATAAGAGCTGAGATTACATTTTGAATTCGAACAATAAAATGGCAGACTCTCACGAAAATTGTAACAAATTAACTGTATATCGAGTATTGCAAAATATTTAAGAAATATGGAGAGGCGTTCAGCAAATACTTTTAATTTGATAAATTGTTTATGAGAACAAAAAGCAACTTACATGTTCCGATCGAATAAACTAATCTTTTATTCAGAACTACGAGACTTTAAAACAAATCCTTATGATTATATAATAAATAGTATCATATTTCTATTATTTTATTCTCAAGAGTGCCTTAAATAATAAAATATTATCACACAAAAATTTTAGCCTCTAGGTAAAATTTGTGCGTTATATGTCTAAAGCTAACTAAGTAGCGCAGTAACTAAGTGTGCGGGCGGCGGGTTAGAATCACTCAGGCCACAAGTGTTTGTATGAACTACAAATATTTGTTCCGTTTTATTAAAAATAAATTAAATGCCTGTACTATAGCTGGGTACACGCATTCTCTCTTTTCGAAGAAGATTATATTATAGAACAATTATTACACCGCACTGTTGTACGACACAAAGTGTGTTGCCAGACTTCGTGTGCCCATGAAGTATTTACATAGCACACCTTACACAGTCTATATACTGGTAAGTGAATATGTAGTAGATGTGATATCTACATCTAACCTCGATAAATAATCTAAATACAAATGCTATGACTAAGATGAAATGCATCGTGCCGGTAAAAAGGGTCTTCAGTTCTCTACACTCACCATATGAAATACAGAAACATTACGCAATTATTTTACAGGCAGGTAATTTATTAGTGCCTGGTCCTAACGTGGTCCCATTTTCCACCCAGATACGATTCCAAGGTCATTCATGATACAACTTTAATACACAAACTGCACTTATGAACGCATGAACTTTAGATAGCTTAACATATTAAGTGTTCATAAAGGTTTGAATGGACTGAATATAATATAACCTTGACAATAAGCTGCCAACTTTTTTATTCAACTTCAGCTAAAATAATTATGTCCCCGAAGACTTTTTTTTAATAATAATAATAATTTATTTGACTCTCAATTGACAGGTTACACTTATGTATTATATTCATTTTAAATTACAAAATTACATTTCAAAATAGTTGACGTTAAAGACCATACTAGTATAAACGGTGTTACAGCCGTCAATAAGTTATTTTTGTTTTCGTTTATTATTATATAATTAGTCGATTCTTCTTGTGCCGGAGGCATTTTTTAAAAGTGTAAAGAATAGAAATTTGCTTATGATAAAAGTAATTAGAACCAAAATACAAATATATCATGTAGTATAAATAATATATAATAAGATATATTTTGAATGTTAAAATTAATATTAAATAAAAATGACCCTTTAATATATTATTTTAACAAATAGCGAACAAATTAATTTAGTCAGAGAGCGATTATTATAAACAGACTTTTGACAGAGTTTACAATTAAATTAAAAACCATCTGCATCTACTTTCTAGACGCAAAAAACATACTTATTTAATTGTTCTGTAATTACTAACAGATGACACTTATTGAAAATTCCATTGTTATTTTTATAGACGAAGGCTTTGTAAGTTTTCATGCAAAGCAATTTAGTAATGACAATATTGCAGTCACATGAATATATACAGAAGTATTTACTCGTATCAACATAAATGTAATAAGACTAGACTCCCATAGACCGCCGCAATACGTTCAGAATTCAGACTCTAAAACAATCTTTATTACTTGACACAACCAACCGCTATTGCGTGGCGTAGTTGTTAAAGCACCCGGCTGCTAGGCCACAAGTCTTGAATTGGAATATCAAACGGAGCCAACATTTGAGGAAGAATACGGTTTGGGTGCAATTGAGCCTGTATCTCTGTCTAATAATATTGGTATTTGTGTTCAGTTGCCTTTGAACTAGCGTATAAACTTATAATATTTTAAAATCTCTAGCATATTTAATTCCTATCTATAATATTATTTCGCTCGTTCTATAATATTCAGTTGTTATTGTGGTAAGAGTTAATCGAGGAACCCTCCAGTTTCGTTTTAACCTTATTCAGTGTTTAAGATATTTTAATGATTTCTTATATTTAAGGGAACACTACACATTAAATCTATGTTTAAATTTTTAATTCTGTTCGTTTAGTTTTTTATTCTTAAATCATTTATGGTACACTAAGGAAACTAATAACATTACAAGAAAGAACAGAGAGAAAAAAGGAGGTGTTATTGCTATACAGCTTCCCCAAATTTATATGCAAATACAACTTTTTTATTATTATTATATAATTTGTTATGATATTTTGAATGTTAAAATTAATATTAAATAAAAATGACCCTTTAATATATTATTTTAACGAATAGCGAACAAATTACTTTAGTCAGAGAGCGATTATTATAAACAGACTTTTGACAGGGTTTACAATTAAATTAAAAACCATCTGCATCTACTTTCTAGACGCAAAAAAACATACTTATTTAATTGTTCTGTAATTACTAACAGATGTCACTTATTGAAAATTCCATTGTTATTTTTATAGACGAAGGCTTTGTAAGCTTTCATGCAAAGCAATTTAGTAATGACAATATTGCAGTCTTATAAAACGATGGTAACTGTCTTTGTATTACCATGTTATTATGTCTCCAAGAGCGAATTTCGTTCTAGAATAGCCATCAGCACAAGATAAGAATATAGTGCACAAGTGTGTTTGCAATCACATGTACACTCTATTCCCACACACTTAAAGTCTATTGGGAGGGAAATCCGATAATTTGTTTGGCCGGGGAGAGATCAGGCGCAAGACGAACGGCTTTACGGATCTCAATCATCAGTAAAGCCCCCTTGTAATTGAGACGTTCTAAGTCCTTAGACTTCTCCACTGGTTTTTGTGCTTTTTTAGTAATTTCAAAAACTTCAAGATGCATATAAACAAGACCATTATATAAGTTGAGGATGGTGCTGAAAAGTTAAAATTACTGTTACGAAAAGTAACATATTGTCTATTAATAATATAAAATTAATATATAATATTTTTATTTTGTGCAGTATTAATTTTAACTAAATTTATGAGCTTCAAGACTCGCGCACATTAAGGTGGGCTGGTGCGTACCGCATCACATAATAAAACTCCTCCTACATCACTTTCGTACATTTTATATGAACTATCATATACTATAGGCGGGCCGCACCAGGCCGCATCGCAACGCACTCGCGGATCGCTTGCTAGGCGTATTTTTACGGTGATGTTATGCGTTGTTATGCGGCCCGTCTACGTCGAATGGCGCAGTAAACGGACATATCACGCTCACCCGATGTGCAGCCACAGTAACTTAGTTATTTAGGCTTAATTATTTTACTCTTTTTTTGCTTAACAATTCACGTACACCCATGTTCAACTCTGTTTACATACACGCATGGTGTTAGTGTGTTAGCTTAATTATTAAGAAGCTTGTAAAGAATGGATGAAGATTTACTAATTTCTTTAGTAGACCAGTACAGAGAATTTTGCGCACAACAACAACCTAAATATGATAATGTCCAAGGAAGTAAATAGCATTTGAGATAAAAGAGGCGACGCGTTTTCTTTAGCGAGAATAACTACAGTTCCGACCGTTAATGGGTTAACAGCTGTATTCCATTTCTGCTGCGACTGCAATGTAGACAGATATTCCGTCCATCAACGCTTTCAAAATGACTGCACAAGCTTGTCCAATAAGGTATGACGTAAAAGAACGTGGAGATTATCTTCACCTATATCTATAGCGGGTAGGTAAAGACGTGTGATTTAAAAAATGTGATATGAACGTACGGTGTCCGGGTCTAGCTTTTTCTACGCAACATGTAAAAATACATAGCCCAAAAGATCATTATCAAAGATTTTTGAGAGAGGCTACCGGCGTTGCGAATTTATCTAAAAATTGTTCGAGATTAATTATAAATATTTGCGGACGACATAGGTTTAAGATCGATTTATCTTCGTATTTATTTTTCAGTGATTTGAAAATTAACAAATAGTTGTCCGCGGTTGGTGTGAGACCGGCATACACAGATTACGCCTTGTCTCTTAGTTTTTAGCATACGATAAAGAGGGATAATTATGTACAGTATTCTGAAAACTAGCAATAAATAACGGATAAGTTTTAATATTACCATTAAATATTGGGATATCGATAGGTGGCAAACTAGGTGCATTGCGTGAATGTACTTAAACTTACCTATATATGATGTATACATACTGAAAATAACTGAGTCCAAGTTTACATAACTGGATGTTGGACTGGAAGCTAGTGCATAAACACATTTTATTGTGACATTTGAATTTCCTTTCAAATGGCTTTATATATATAACTCTACTCAATTTTAAGATGTCGTTATGTTTCGTGGTGTCACAGTCACTTTGAATTAAAGTAAGAAAGACATCACTAGACTTAACGGCATTTTAAAATTGAGTAGCGTTTGAGTATTTGGGCATTAGTTAATCTAAATTTTGAATTGTCAGTTTTGTTACTTTCTCTTATACTATGATGATATCGATCTATATTTTCGCATAAGATATGTTTACGTACGTAAACGCGATAAAAGTAAAAACTGAAAAAAGTGTGTGTGCATGTAAAATATTTCATTTATACATAAAGACCTCGCTTGAGAACGGATATCTGCGTCGTCATTGTTGTAAATTATGCTTCCAAATTAATCCCGCGTATCATGGTTGTTATCAAACCAGTCGCCCAGTACAACCTGCAAAGGGATGTTTTTGTCTCCATCCCAAACAATACTGTTTCAATCCGGGGAAAAATGTTTACGAAAGATAATTTACTAGGATTTAAGTAAGCTTAGTAAATTAAAATATCCACGGGCAATTCACTTTTGCCGAGTAGTGGCGGTTGAGAATATCCACTACCGCATATCTTCCCGTGAGTGTCGTAAGAGGCGACAGAGGGAGACAGGCAGGAGATGGGCAGCAGCATCTTCCTGATAACAACTGTGTTATAATAAAAAACTGCGGTTGCCAACCCGCTCGCCAAGCGCGGCAACTATGGCAAATATCCCCCCATGAATAACGACGCAAAAAAACGGCCCCCAGTCCCCGGCGGCCCCGCTATTCCTGGATACGGTGGCGACCATGGTAACGGCGGGGCAGGGGGTGCTAAGAATCTCCGGTGGAGGTTCGGTTGCCACCTACGACGACTCGACCTGGCAAAATATAACGCACGCACCCTGAGGACTGACGAGAAGATACTGAAGCTGGAAGAAGAGGTAGACAAGTTGCGCTGGCATATTATTGGATTATCCGAGGTCCGAAGAGAGGGGGGAGGATACGGCAATCCTCGAGTCCGGCAACTTGTTCTACCACCGGGAGGGAGACCATCTGTCCCAAGGAGGTGTCGGATTTATCGTCCACAAGTCTCTCGTCAACAACGTTGTAAAGATTAGGAGTGTGTCGACGAGGGTCGCGTACCTGATACTCAGAATCACCAAACGGTATTCGCTGAAGGTCATACAGGTTTACGCACCAACCTCGGCACATCCCGATGAGGAGGTGGAGGAAATGTATGAGGATATATCCAGAGCCATGCATTCCTCTAAAACCCACTACACGGTGTTGATGGGAGACTTCAACGCAAAACTAGGCACAAGAGAAAGCGGTGAGCTGAAGGTGGGGAAATTTGGAGTAGGGCAACGGAACCGAAGGGGCCAGCAGCTGGCCGACTTTATGAAGAAAAAGGGACTCTTTATGATGAACTCTTTCTTCCAGAAGCGGCCCCACAGGAAGTGGACCTGGTCGAGCCCCGACGGTTCGACAAAAAATGAGATTGACTTCATTATGACGACTAGACGCCAACTGTTCAGTGATGTCTCAGTGATCGCAAGGGTGAAAACTGGCAGCGATCACCGAATGGTTAGAGGCACACTGAACCTAAATGTTAAGTTGGAGAGGTCTCGTCTAATGAAGTCAACGCTCCGTCCCCCTCGTGCTCTAATCCAGAATCCCGAAACATTTCAGCTCGAGTTACAAAACCGCTTTCAGTGCCTAGAGGATTGCAATGCAGTGGACGATATGAATGACAAGCTCGTGGAAACTGTCCATGCGGTTGGAGCTAAGTTCTGCAAGACCCGCCGCAGAACAACCCAAAAACTCTCCGATCACACTCTTAATCTCATGGCTGTTAGACGGGAGATGAAGCTGCAATCGTCAACAGATTTGACAGCATACAGGCAACTGAACAGACAGATCTCCAAATGCATGCGGCAAGACTTACGCAACTTTAATACTGCTCGTATTAAAAAAGCGATCGAGCGGAACCAGGGTTCCAAAGTCTTTGCCAGAGATCTGTCTGCCAGAAAGAGAAAACTGTCAAGGCTGAAGACTGAGTGTGGCAACATCGTTTCCGGGACACCTGAGATTCTGAGTGAGATTGAGAGGTTCTATGGGCAGCTGTACACATCATCGTTGGAGCCACACGCAAGTGTGAGTAACGATCCAAGAGCAAGTCTTATCCGACACTATTCCGATGATATCCCGGACGTCAGTCTGAGCGAGATTAGAATGGCTCTCCACCACCTTAAAAACGGCAAGGCCCCGGGCGAGGATGGAATTACAGCGGAGCTTCTGAAAGCGGGTGGAACACCGGTACTTGAAATCCTTCAGAAGCTCTTCAATTCCGTCCTCCATGGTGGCACTACTCCGGAGGCGTGGAGCGGAAGCGCGGTGGTCTTGTTCTTTAAGAAAGGCGACAACGCTCTCTTGAAGAACTACAGACCGATTTCCCTTCTGAGCCGCGTCTACGTGCTGTTTTCGAGAGTCATTACGAATCGTCTCGCACGCAGACTCGACGACTTCCAGCCTCCCGAACAAGCCGGTTTCTGAAAAGGCTTCAGTACCATAGACCACATACATACCCTTCGGCAAATTGTACAGAAGTCCGAAGAGTACAATCTGCCACTTTGCCTAGCGTATGTGGACTATGAGAAAGCCTTTGATTCCGTCGAAATTTGGGCGGTGCTACAGTCTCTTCAGAGGTGCCTAGTTGACTGTCGGTATATTGAGGTGCTGAAGTGTTTGTACAGTAGGGCTACGATGGCTACCCGAGTACAGAACCAGAGTACGAAACCTATCCAACTGCAGAGAGGTGTAAGACAGGGTGATGTTATATCACCGAAACTCTTCACCGCTGCGTTGGAAGACGTTTTCAAGCTACTGGACTGGAAAGGATACGGTATTAACATCAATGGCGAGTACATCACTCACCTTCGATTTGCCGACGATATAGTCCTTATGGCAGAATCGCTGGAGGACCTTAGCACTATGCTCAATAACCTCAATGGTGTCTCCCAACGGATAGATCTTAAGATGTACATGGACAAAATAAAGATCATGTTTAATGTCCATGTCACACCTGTGCCGGTAGTTGTTGGGAGCACTATGCTCGAAGTTGTTGACGAGTACGTTTACCTGGGACAAATAGTCCGACTAGGTAAGTCCAACTTCGACCGAGAGGTCAATCGACGGATTCAACTCGGCTGGGCAGCGTTCGGGAAATTACGACACATCTTCTCGTCAGGTATACCTCAATCTCTGAAAACTAAAGTGTATAACCAGTGCGTATTGCCAGTGATGACTTACGGATCTGAGACGTGGTCCTTCACCGCTGGCCGTATGAGGACGCTCAAGGTCGCCAAGCGAGCTATGGAGAGGGCTATGCTCGGAGTTTCACTGCGTGATAGACTCAGAAATGAGGATATCCGCAGTAAAACCAGAGTGACCGACATAGCCCAACGGATTAGTAAGCTGAAGTGGCAATGGGCCGGCCATATAGCTCGAAGAACCGATAACCGATGGGGAAGAAAGGTTCTCGAGTGGCAGCCTCGTACCGTTAGGCGTAGTGTAGGGTGACCCCCCACTAGATGGAGTGACGACCTTGTAAGACATGCAGGAAGTCGATGGATGCAGGTGGCTCAGGACCGTGCTTTGTGGCATTACTTGGGGGAGGCCTATGTTCAGCAGTGGACTTGTGAAGGGCTGTAATGATGATGATGATGATGATTCACTTTGCAGTATAGCCTCGTACTGGTAAGCGAAGTGTTGGACGGCTGACAAGAGGAAGTGACAACCTGATAAGCCGGACTAACTATGACATTGGGACGTCAAACATCTCAGTCCCCCCGTGACCATGGGTGCTGTAAAGCACCCGAAACGTCGGGAATTAAAAATTAGTAAAAGCAATGAAATAAACGCGATAAAATCCGTAAATTTAGTTTTATTCAAGACCCGCATGAAGTCAATATTTCCAGATAGCGGGTTTTATGACTTTCCTTGGGGGCTTCCTTCTGTGTTCGGCTGTGAAATTATGAAGGACTGTAATGAATTACCGATTAACAATTAAATAAATTCTGTAAATTAATTTAAATTCATTTACAGAATTTATTTATTGTTTGTCATGTATTGTCAGGTTTATAACTATGGTATATAACTTATAGTAGTAATAATAATGAAACGCGATAAAATTCGTAAAATTCGTGAATTCGTGTGTCTGTTTGTGTATATATCCATCTCCATCAATTTCGATAACGGCAACTCTAGAAACTATGGATTTTGGATATCATGTGTTCTTGAAGTGTAAGTCTAATATGTATGCTCCTTTAGTTTAGTAAGTGAGGACGCTACTTTATAACCGTATATATGCTGAGTTTGCACTATACCTTATATGCATTATTTTAGATTATTACCAGGCATTCATTAAATAGTACGTAACTAATGTGGTTGTTTCCTTGAATAATAATCATTAGAAACCCCAACATTACATGGCGACCATGCCAGGATGACTCTGCCAAGGGGATTGTTAGTTTTAGTATAGTTAACATAACTACTTAATAATATATTATAATGTGTCGGTCAACTGTGGAAAAAGAAGAGGTTTTCCTCAGCCAAAACGCGGCTGGAGGCAACAATGACGCCACGTTGAAAGAAATCGGAGGCCACGTGGAGCGGCTTAGCATTGTGACCTATATTGTTCTGGCCATTATTGGACTCGTAGCAGTTTATGTGGGCCTGCGGATGTACAGGAGCTGCCACCGCACATGGATCCAGCAGGAAATTGGGATGAGTACCATGCAGAGAATCAGATCATCCATCAGAGGGCGCACAGAAGGTAACCAGAATCAGTAATTAGAAGTGAATGCATAGTGAAAGTGAAAATAAGAGTTGTGGGTTGTTAATTTTTTCGTAAAAATAATAAATATCAGTGAGTGAGCCAGTTATGCGGTATCATATTTCATAACGCTATAATTCTAAAGGTGCTAAAACCGCGCGCGGACATTCAGTAATAAGACACCAAACGGAAACAAAATGCAACGTCGGACTTTTTTTTTTCTTCGCATTTATGTAGAATGTGTTACATTTGTGCAATTCTATTATTAAATTAAGAATATTATGGTTGATATTTTGGAAAAAAAATTATGTTTGTTTAGTAGAAATACGTAATTATTTAGTAAAAAAAGGGACAAACTAGATATAAGGGTAATGTTATTTCAACTAAGTTAGATCAAGCAAAAAGCGCATATGAAAACTGTTGTAAAACATATTTAATTATTGAAAAAAGTAAAGATATTAATTTGGAATCGGCAATAGATCTTTATCAGAAAATAAAACAAAAGTACGAGGAAATAGAAAAAATTGTGTACTTTTCCCGTTACAGTAGATTTAGGCAAAATGGATTTTGACATAAAGGTGGCGTGTAGTTTGATTCCAGTAATGGACGGTGTAGAGGCCACCACTAAGCGCCTAATAGACTCAGTGGAGATGTATGCTGACATGCTGGACAACCCAGGTAAAGTATTATTAATTACTTTTGTTTTGAAAAGTCGGTTGAATGAAAATGCAAAATTACGAATTGCAAGCTCATACAAAACTATCCAAGAATTAATTGATGATATGAGGAAATATCTTTTACCCAAATAATCATTTATGGCTATACAGACGAAGCTTCAGAATATTCAACAAGGCTCGAGATCCATTGAGGATTATGGTACGGAGGTAGAAACGTTATTTACAGAGTTGACAATTACTCAGGCAGATGGAAAAGAGGAAGTATTCTCGATTTTAAAACCAATCAATGAAAGTTTTGCCATAAAACGTTTTTCAGATGGCCTGCGTAGCGCAAAAATGAGCACCATCATCTCAGCACGCGGCTTCAGCAGCTTGAAGGATGCCATACAAGCAGCAAAAGACGAGGAGTGCACGTCTTTCCAACCACCAGGTAACATTTTGTATGCATCTAAAAATGGACACCACTCGGTACACAAATTTAGACGTTCTCAAGGTCAAAGAGGAATTTACCGTAGTCAATTTGGTAACAATTACCATCGTGGGCATAAATTTAATAACCACTACAATCAAGGACAAGGTTCTAGCGGGAATTCTAGAGCAAATTATCGTCCTTCATATAATAATCAACAAGGAAATAGAGGTTCTAGATATATTAGGAACCGTGGACGAGGTCAAAACTCATTTCCAGTAGAAAAAGTAGCTGACACTCATCAATGCGATAAAGACGACAATGCAGGTACATCGAATCAGTTTTTTCGATCCTAAGCATTTTATATTATCATTACAAGGTGATGCGAAATATGTTACTTTTTATATTAAAAACATTAAATACTATTGGCTTATTGATACGGGTGCAACATTGTCAATTATTAAAAATGAAGTACTGCCAAAAGATATCAATGTTAATAGAGATAATACTATAATAAATGGAATAGGTGGTCAGCGACGATCTCAAGGTTCTGTAAATTTAATATTAAAATACGAAAATGCCACGTTTCAGCACAATTTTCTTGTTTTTGATTCGCTACCACTAAAAGCAGACGGAATCATAGGCTTAGACTTTTTAGAAAAATTTAGTGCGAACATTGATTTAGGTTCAAATAATTTAACACTTTTTAACAGTAATAAACAACATTATCTACATTTTGTTGATGAACATGATAGGATGAAAAATTCTATGATTATTCCAGCACGCTTGGAATCAATTCATTTTATTATTGTGAATGAGGATGTAACTGGAGAAGTAGTAGTATGCAGTAAAGAGTTAACGAAGGATGTCTTTATAGCAAACGCAATAACTACAGTTAGTAATAGTAGAATTCCAGTTAAAATACTTAATGTTAGTGACAAGTAAGTAAACTTGCCATCTTTCACACCAGATTTGAAAAGTTTGTATAATTATAATATTTGTCAATTTAATAAGACCAATATTGACGTTACCAGGGTTAAAACTTTGCTATCTGAATTAAATTTAAATTATTTAGACGGAGAAGAGAAACAATCAATTGAAGCAATTTGTGCAAAATATTCTGACATTTTTCATTTGGAAGGAGATAAGTTAACGACAACTAATATTTATGAGCCATCTATTGTTTTAAAACAAAACTCCACTCCAGTTTACGTCAAGCCTTATAGGTTACCACAGGCACTAAAACCAGAAATAACTAAGCAAGTTGAGAATATGTTAGAAAATGATATAATCGAAGAGTCAAATAGTGAATGGTCCAGTCCAATATTATTAGTACCTAAGAAAAGTAGCAAAGGTAATGAGAAAAAATGGCGTTTAGTTGTAGATTACAGAAAACTGAACGAGGTTATTTGTGACGACAAATTTCCTCTACCAAATATTAATGAAATTTTAGATACGCTTACTGGAGCTATTTATTTTACTCATCTTGACCTTCACCAAGGTTACTATCAAGTAAGTTTAGAGCCTAGTAGTCGTAAATTAACAGCTTTCACTACAAATACTGGTCAATATTGCATGAAGCGTTTACCAATGGGTTTAAAGATCAGCCCTAATGCCTTTAGTCGTATAATGTCTGTAGCGATGTCTGGTTTAACTTACGATAAATGTTTAGTATATCAGGACGATCTCATTGTATTTGGAAGAAATCTGTCTTCCCATAACAAAAATTTAATAACTGTCATGGAGAGATTGAGAAAAGTAAATTTAAAACTAAATCCTCAGAAATGTGAATTTTTAAAGAAAGAAATTCTTTATTTAGGACATTTGGTTACAGAAAAAGGTGTTTTACCAGATCCAGAAAAAACAAAAGTATTACGAAATTATCCTACTCCCAAAAATGCAGATGAAGTAAAACGGTTTGTAGCATTCTGCAACTATTATCGTAAATTTATAAGAAATTTTTCGGATATAGCAATACCTTTGAATAAGTCAAGTAGGAAAAATGAACCATTTATTTGGTCTGATGAATGTCAAAACGCTTTTGAATTTTTAAGAAATGCTTTAATATCATCACCAATTTTACAGTATCCCGATTTTTCCGAAAATCATGAATTTATTTTACAAACAGACGCCTCGGGTACTGCTATTGGTTCTATATTATGTAATAAAGATCTCAGACCAGTTGCATATGCCAGTAGACCCTTGAATAAAGCAGAAAGAAACTACCCAACTATTCAAAAAGAACTTTTGGCAATAGTGTGGTCCGTTAAGTATTTCAGACCATACTTGTATGGAAACAAATTCACCATAATGACAGATCACAAACCATTAATATATCTTTTTGCTATGAAAGATCCGTCAAGTAGATTACTTAAATTTCGATTAACTTTAGAAGAATATAAGTTTAAAATAGTCTATGTGAAAGGAAGAGACAATGTTGTGGCAGATGCTTTATCGAGAGTTTGTATAACGTCTGATGAACTTAAAAGTATGAATGAACAAGTAATGGCTGTAATGACCAGAGCGCAAAAGAAAAAGCTGAATGAGTTAAGTAAGAGTAAGAATGACGATGAAAAGAAGGATCTTAATAAATCCATTAACAATTGGCCTGATCAACCAAGAGTTGTGGATATATTAAGAAAACCGTGTGATTCAGTAGAAATGTGTTTGATTGAAGGCAACAAATTAAAACAAATTAGAGATAATGCCTTGATAACTGAAGAATTTGAATGTTTTACATTTATAGAGGGTAAAAAGACACTATACATTAATCTTGATTTCAAGGCGCATTTCTCGCGAGCCGAATTTGTGCAGAAATTAAGCAATTTTTGTGAAAAGATACGTATCACTGAAGTGTGTATAATTAAAAATAATGATAATATAGAATTTATCAAAAGTGTTTGTGATGAAATAACAACACTTAGTAATTGGTCCGGACCGCGAATATGCATATTACGAGGCGTAAAAAGAATAGATGACGACAACGAAAAGACACTTATTATGAATGACTTTCATTTACTGCCATCCAGCGGTCATGCTGGAGTGCGCAGAATGATAAATACAATCAAAAGTCGATACTATTGGCCAAGTATCGACAAGGATGTCCAGGAATTTGTTAAAAAGTGTACAAAATGTCAGAAACATAAATATTTTCGAAACACAAAAGAACCGATGGAAATTACCACAACAGCTTCCTCGGCTTTTGAAAAGATATACTTAGATGTAGTGGGACCCTTAGATAGAGACGAAAATGGTAATTGTTATATATTGACTATGCAATGCGAGTTAACAAAATTTGTACAAGCTATTCCTTTGCAAAACAAAGAAACAGTGTCCATTGCAGATGCATTTGTTAGACAGTTCATATTAAGATTTGGTATTCCGACGACAATAGCTACAGATCGAGGAACAGAATTTATTTCTGCAACCATGGAACAGGTTTGTAAAATACTTAATATAGAAAAATTATCTTCTACAGCCTATCACCATCAGTCGATTGGAGCTCTTGAAAATGCTCAAAAAACTTTGGGTGCATTTTTAAGGATCCAGTGTGACAATCTTACGGATACATAGAGCTATTGGTTACCATTTTGGTGCTTCAGTTTTAACAACACAGTCCATTCAGAAACAAATTACATGCCATATGAACTTGTTTTTGGAAAACCTTGTCAAATACCCGATAGCATAAGTAATACCGTAGAACCATTGTATAATATAGATAACTATCCATTACAATTAAAATACAGGTTACAATTAGCTCATGAAGATGCAAAGAAAAATTTGCTGATTAATAAGCATAAACGGAAAGAAATATATGATAAGTCTGTCAATTCTGCAAAATATGAGAAAAATGATTTGGTTTTGGTAAAAAATGAAGCACGTAGTAAATTAGATGCAATATTTAAAGGTCCCTATACAGTTATAGAAGATTTAGGTTGTAACGTAAAAATAATTAAAAATAATAAAATTGAATTAGTACATAAGAATAGGACTAGGCCTTTTTGTCAATAGATTTGAATGTAAGATTTAATTTTAGATAACATTGCAATGTATAATGATAAGGATAAACGTATGTACCATTTTATTTGTAATAAGTAACTTATGTCTATTAAACACTAGTATTTTAAAAGATGATACTTCAAGTAAATATCTAGTAAAAATTATGTAAAAAAAAAGAATGTACCTAATTCTTTTTTTTTTCTATGTCCTCGGGAGGTGAAGTGTAAGTCTAATATGTATGCTCCTTTAGTTTAGTAAGTGAGGACGCTACTTTATAACCGTATATATGCTGAGTTTGCACTATACCTTATATGCATTATTTTAGATTATTACCAGGCATTCATTAAATAGTACGTAACTAATGTGGTTGTTTCCTTGAATAATAATCATTAGGAACCCCAACATTACAGTTCTAATATGGCTCGCTATATCAAATGGTCTTAAATACCCTTTCGCATGCATGACAACAGAGTTGGCCAGACGAGTTATAAGAATGCGCAGGACCATGTTCTATGGCATTCCCTGGTAGGGATTTATGTTCAACAGTGGATTTTATAGGCTGCAACGGATGGATGGGTGGATAAAATTTCATACATACGTAACATTAAAAAATGAATTAAGGGAACTCTAAACCATTACGTAAAATAAAAAACCATATTCGCATTCAAATTTATTAATGAAGAGCGTAGCAAACAAAGATCCATCTAAAAGCTACTTTACAAAATATTACAAGGTTTCAATATCTATTTAAACCTTGTAATATTTTGTAAGGGTGTCTACCTTAAGTATAAAATTGATTTTAAATAATGTAAATTGATCTCAAAAGTAAATATTATGTTTAACTTTAAATTGGTTTGGCGCTTCGTTATAACCTTATCCCATGCTTTTATTATTTTATTTATTAAGCTATTGCATAGCTTCTATCGCAGGCATTGAGCGCGGGGACCGAATCCAGAATTCCGTAATGAAAAAAAACCTCACGCTCCCCACTCCGACGGGCACGGAGGTGTGGCGTTGAAAGCCGTGCATCGTCTAACGTCGTTTCAGTTCGGCAGACTTCGGCACGGTGTTTGTGTGCGTGCGACTAGACGTATGCGTGTACACTAGCTGCTCACTCAATGATACAAATTCCTGAATAACCTACATGTATTGTAAGATATTAAAAATATTTTAAACAATGTTAACTTCTCATTTATTCAATAAGAGAAAAAAATTGTTTTCTTATCGGTCACCACGCTCAAAAAGTGTAACTTGATTTAATATCAAAGACTTAACTGCATAAATAAAATAAATAAATAATTATAATTGCATAAGTTGATAAAAAATGCTATGCAATAGCTTTACCGCGGCAGTCACCGAGTGCCACACGTATTTTTTTCTATTGTATTTATTGGCTGTGGTAGCCTACAATTTATCCGTACGAAAATAATTGAATTGAATTAATCCAAAAATTCTACCAAAAGTGCCGCTCAAACTTGGATTAACAAATCTCAGAGATTATATTTCTGAATTTAAACTTCTATTCTATTGATTAGATGTTTATCTAATCAATAGAATAGAAGTTTGAATCTTATCCGTATGAAGATTATGGAACTGCATTAATCCAAAATTGCTCCCAAAAGTGTCACTCAAATAATTCTGAGAGGTGATATTTTAGAATTTCAACTTCTATTCAATAGCTTTTATAAGTCTAGATATAGGTCCTCAGAAGAATGTACCAGCTGTAATGCGTCTATCACAAATTATTGTCAGATGAATCACCGTAGTGCCGAAATTCTCACACTGGTGCCAATCACCAAGCGGTGATATAGGTAGATAGGTTCAGAAATAAGTAAATTATTCGCTACTCTATTACTGATAATAGAAATAGTAAGTCAGTAATATGGTGGCAGCATAAGGGAACCCATCACCCTATATCTTCCCGTAGATATCGTAAGAAACGACAATGGGAAATACCATAAAATATCATTTGTTCTTCGATTGATGGCGGTACAACCAACTCATTATTTCCAGACGTAAATACTCAGACCACGGGCAGCAGCATCAAAGGTTACAAGGTTGTCGTTACCAGCCAAAAAAGGGTCTCCTGTTCTCTACACTCATCTTACAAAACAGCATTAATATGTAGTTTCACGTTGGTATTATGTGAGAGCGTGATCCCCGTGGACCCCGGCCAAGCTAACCTATTCGTATTGCATGCAGCGTGGCTCTACCAGGCTCAACCGGCGTGGTTTGATATTCAAAGAAAACTTGTTAATTTGTAGCAGTTGTTTAAACTTTCAGAGCAACTGTTAAAAATTTTAAACACGACAAATTTTAAGTACGTGGGGTGAACTATGGATAATAATCTGTAACAATAGTACACTATTGTTACAGATTATTATCCGTAAGTTTAATGTGTTTTAAACCGTGTAACGGGAGTGCAAGTATATCCACTACCCCATATCATCCTGTGAGTGTCGTAAGAGGCAAAAAATTAAAACAAAGAGGAAATGGGCAGCAGCGTTTTACTAATAACATCAAGAAGATTAAAAAAAAACCGTGGTTGGTTGTCAACATACTTAGTGTGGCACCCCTGCCATGCAGGCCTATGCAGCTTCAGCAATGGACGTTTGATCGGCTGTAATGATGATAATGATGATGATCTCTTAAGATATTATTGCTTTGTTATAATAATACCCGCAGTAGAACTGGAGTAATCGATATAGCTCATCAAAATAGTAAACCGAAGAGGCAATGAGTTTGCCATATAGCTCAACGAAACTGAAAACTGATGGAGAAGAAATTTTTCGGGTAGCAGCATCGTAGCGGTAAATGAGGTGTAGGGTGGTCCCGCACCATATGGAGTTGGGGACGTGATAATAGATGTATAAAGTCCAGGAAAGCATGTGGCTTAGGATCACGCTTTGTGGTGTTTCTTTATGGAAGCCTATACGGACTTGGAAAGGAAAATAATATTGAAGATATTATCAATATTCGATTAGAGCTAAAAGCAAACTCTTGTCAAATATCAATTTCTAAAGCACACGGTGTCCCCTGCTCACTGACGGACGCGGTTCTACCGGCCGACTGATTGTCTCTTCGGAATTAATAACCGGCATTATTACGAGTGATTGGCATATGCTGGCGTAAGAGGATCAGCTACCCATTTCATCTCTTTTTGCTTACTCCTTTCTAAAAGGCCACCAACGCATATGCAATTCCCCTGGTGTTGCGATTATTTATGGGTGGCGGTAGTCACTTACGATCAGAATGATTTGCCTCCTCTTCTATAAAAAGGAAAGGTCTTATGATTTCCAACAGATGGCTTTAAAACCCGTCCGTCTAACATAGAGAGGCTCGATCAACTTTTTAACAATGCATGCTGACTTGCGCATTTTTGTTGACTTAAAAAACCTGACGATTATATTAATGTGAAAACAAGTTAATTTTTGTAACTTATCGATATCATCCTATTTAAATAAAGTATTAAGATTCTATTTATTATTATTGCATCTCATTTCCTATTAGTACCTCGTAAAAGTAAACGACTTAAATATACGATAAGAAAGACAGAGCAATGCCTGTGAAGAAACCGCGGTATTCATTTGAAATAGGCAATTACACATCTGAACTCAATTTCCTTCGCTCTTAAGTATCAGTTTTGTACGCAAATTATTATTACGTAGGAAACGAAGTGAAAATAAACTGCATGTATACCTACGGTTTTAGTGAATCATATCTATACACAACACTTTTTGTAAATTTAAATATTTTGCAGTCGTATTAAGAATCAAAGCTAGTACTATAATTTTAAGGCTGTTCTCACAAAAATCATCATTAAAAATCATTCACGTGGTAGAGTCACGTTGCAGCTATATCATGGTCGAAGTACGAATGGATTAGCTCGACCTGTTAATTATAATGTTTTCACTGTTAATCAGCGTGAAATAGCAACTTAATGATGCTGTGTTTCATATTATTGTAAACGTAGATGATTGATAACGCCTCTTCCTTCTGATTCTTGATGAGGTGAGATGATGATCGAGGAAATATGTAGATATTTGTGATGTTCAATCAAATGATCAATAGGTGTTGTTTAAGTAAGAGGTAGATGTAATTAGATACCTACATTTTTTTAATAGTGGAATAACAAGAAAAAGGTCACTGATGCATATTAACAATTTCAGCTTGACTTGATTTAAACTTGAATTTGACTGCCTGGTTGATCTAGTGGCCCCAAGCGCAGTTACTGATCAGGAGGTCCTGACTTTATCTCAAGTCCGGCCTAAAATTAGTTATTAAGGCGTTCAGCCAAAAAAATCTTCAGGTGGTATTTCTACCCAGCGCCTCGGAAAGCACGTACAGTCGTTGATTCGGTCGGGTCAGATAGCCGTCCCATCGGCCTAAGAGAATGTAGTAATTTTTTTTATTAATATAATGTCTTGTGTTCTAAAACAAATTTTGTAATGAATAAGAAACCTACTTATACTACCGACATACATATTATCGACACTGATACGTCAATAAAAAGTTATGTAGACGCTGCTCCACTGACTTCGAGATGGCCGCTTAAAATGAAATTTAAAACAAACCTGGTGTTCCACCTTCTCCGCAAATTGGAACAGGTCAATGGCTCCGCTGCAAGCCAAGCTCCGCGTTCAATAATTGAACCCTTTATTGATTGATTTATATTGAATTATTTAACCTGCCCCTTCCCTCCCTCGAAATTTTCTTACACCTGAAAAAAAATGGCTACATTAAACTATTTGCTTGTAAAAATCGATGTTTTTATCAAAATATCTGTCTGTTATCATAAATTAACGGGCCACCGGCAGATTGGAGGGGTGTAACCATACGCAGGTGTTCTCTGTGTCAAAATATAAGTTTACGCGGTCCCATGTGTACAATAAAACTAGTTGCAGCCGTATTGCTCACTGTACTAAATATAGTTGCACTCCCGAATCGACTCCCTACAAAAATGTCGAATTGTTCAGTATTTTGCTGCAAAAATAGATCTGCCACGTAGAATTTAATTTTAAAAATGTGGCGTTAACTTTCATACATAAGTAATATTTTTTCATAACGTTATTGCTATTTACTTATTTTTAAAACTAAATATATAGGTCGCGCTCATACAATATGCAGATCGGTAGGGCGACTGATCCGAGTCAATATCTGTGTTTTTGTTATTACTGAGTGATACTGTTATATTGTTAGTGTATCTTACATATATGCGTGAATTAGTTAGTTTATTATTTTAACTGTTATGTGTGAGTTTCGTAGTGACTGACGATTGTTTAATGTGCACATATTTACCTTCGCAAAAAGTGACAATCAGTTCGAAAAACAATATGGCTACCCCTCCGGTCCACCGGTGGACTGTGTTGCTCTATGATCCATTTTTAACCAATCTAGAGCAAACACGTTTATCGACTGTGTTAAACTTGACAGACCATAAAATAATATTCAAATTTTTAATTCTTCTAATATTCTTCTTCTTCAGCCCATTAATGCTTGAAATTGGCTGCTTATGTTGGGAGAATTTTCCTTAACTATGACAGTTATAATATGTTTGACAAAAGAATTGACTATCGCTGTACCTGAATTCTTACACCTTTAGATGCTACTCCCAGACCAGCGATCTGATTATTTTACGCCTGGCGTAAACAAAATGGTAATACCACCATCTATCGGAGGTCATATCTTTTCTGGGGTTCCCTCTTGTCTTATATAAATTTCTTAAATAAGTTCAAAATCTTACCAATTCAGAAGAACATTCACTATTTATACGTATTAAAGCCGTTCGTTCTCGTTTGGCATCCAACTTATAGAGCCGACTCACGTCGATGCGGTCGAAAATTCGAGAGAAATTCATTCAATTCCTCTGAGGTGTTAGACGTATTCACTTCATACAAGCATCACATGAATATTATTCTAAATAGTACATTATTGTTTTCCTGCTAAAGAAAATTCCCTTACAGATGTCATTGCATTTGAATCGAACACTGAAATTGAAATTGCGTCTGTTATTATAGAGAAGGAGGAAGCTCATGAATATCATAATGATTGAATAAAGTAATTTTTATTGAGTTTGATTGCGTTTAATTTTAACATCTTTTTAATTATCTACTGATCGTGTAGTGGCGTTATAAGAATATCTACTAACTTTGGAAAATATGGGTCATGTCCCATCCATGGGGCAACCATCTATGGGGAAAAACTATGTCCAACAGTGAACTTTTTTTGATAGGTTGTATCGGTTATTACCGGCGTTTCGATTCTTTGCAACCTAAGCATTGCTTGCACTAAGGAATAACATTTTTAGACAAATGCTTAGATTTTCCATCCGGAGGCTTCAAAAATAAAGTCGTTATCCTTATACAATGTGTCCGGTCACGGACTAGCGATATTCTAGGTACTTATATTACAGCTATTTTAATACACAAATACACTGCTCACTGAGTTTTAATCCTCTTCCCCTCTATGTGACAGCCATTTTGTTTTTACTTGAGATATTCTTTATGTGTATAAAATGTTTGATCTTACTGAGATAAAAATTGGCTCATTTGCTCGTTACTTTAAAAAAATATTTAAGTTCAAATAAATATTAAATAATTGTGCTAATCGGCAAATTATTGTAAATTACTATATCATCATCATCATAATCATCATTACAGCCCTTCACAAGTCCACTACAGAACATAGGCCTAGGTATGCCACAAAGCACGGTCCTGAGCCACCTGCATCCATCGACTTCCTGCATCACATATCATTATGAAAAAGATTTTATTCGTTTACGGGGACTATTTCCAGGAAAAAAGATGATTTATAAGTGGTATAGGCTTTTAAGCAAAGCAGAAACTCGATTAAAGACGATCAGCGCTCAGGCCGATTAATTATGGCAACTTCCTCAGCCCTTGTCGAAAAAGTCGAAAAAATTGTTATCGCAGATACTCGTCTGAAGAAAAACTAGATCGCTGAAGTGACTGCAGTAACATTTAAGAGCGTTTTAAATATTCTCCATGACAAAACAATGAATCAAAGTTGGGTGCCAAGAATGCTTTCATACCGCTTCAGAAACAGCACGGATCAAGTGTTCGCGCAAGTATTTGGACCTGTATAGTGGGAACAGGGACAAAATTATGAACCAAATTTTAACTATATATGAAACTTGGGTTGCATAACATAAAAAGGTGCAGAACAGCCTAAGAAGTTCAAGGTGTCACAATCGGCTGAAAAGACTATGGCTTCGGTTTATTGGGGTTCAGAGGGGATTTTATTGATGAATAATAAAGATAAAGGTCTCAGTATTACGGGACATGATTACGCTATGTTATTAGAAAAGTTAAAATATAGCTTTAAAGAAAAAAAAGGTGGATGTAATATCGAGGTGTGCTCCTTTTGCAAGACAACGCACCCGTTCACGAAAGTCAACTTGTGACGGGTCCCTTATACAAGTGCGGTTTCGAAACATTAAACCGCCCTCCCTATAGTTCAGGTTTGGCCTCTTTGGATTATTACTTGTTCCCAAATGTGAAAAAAGAGCCCCGGGTAAAGAAACTTACACATGACAAATAAGTAAAATCGGCAATTTCTGACAATTTTGAGGGCCTTGACGAAACATTTTCTTCGAAAGTATAAATAAGTTATTTGAATGTTCTGAGAAGTGTATTTGGGTTAAAGAGAATATTTCAAAAAGGAAAAACGATTTCATGTTTAATTTCATCCCCATTCCTTTTCATTCCGCGAACTTTTTGATCATCATTTTTACAACTACGTTGATTTGACAATACGTCTTGGGCAGAAAAAGAAGCATGCGTGTGGTACATTAGGTGTTTCCCGAAAGGGCATTAGATTTTTCCCGAAAAGGCAGTCACGGAACTGCATCTCGGAAAATGCCTTTTTTCACATGACTGAAAAGTTATGTGACGACATAAATATTTGCAAGTAGATAGGCCAGCGAGATGTTTTGGTTATTTCGAACAATTATAAAATAAAAATAGTTAATCGTTAGAATTCAGAAAGACAGAATTTCATTTAGTTGTTGATTATAGTTTAAGCATGTCTGTAGTTGACCTAATAACTGACCAAATTATCTTATATTATTTTTGCCCGGGTAAAACAATATTGTGATAACATAAAAAAGTTAGCTCTGCACGTATTATACAGGGAGATCCATAAGTTTTTTTTTACTTTTCAAACTAAATTAAAATGAAAACTAACTACATCAGGTGAAAAGCGTTTATTAATTATGAAAACACATAAAAAGCGAATTTATTTTTTAAAAATTACATCATCCATATGTGTTCCTTCATTATTTTGGCATTGCTGTAACCTGGAGCGGAAATTTTCAATGACGGCCTGACAAGTGTTCCGAGAAATGTTTTGCATTTCCTCGCGAATACGTTGCTTCAATTCCGCAACAGACACGGGGTTGGTATCAAAAACTTTACATTTAAGGGGATATAGTAAGTCAGCTCAAATTCTAATTTCGTCCCCACTTGCCCGCGCGTCGTATGCTATGTAGCGACATGTTTGTAATCACTAATACTGTAAGTAGAAAGGTCGTTAGACACTTATTTCATTAGGTTTATCATATTTATGCCTGTTTCTTAACGCCAAGCCAGTCGCTTCTTATTTTTATTACGGTTATTTCCCATTTTAATTTTACGTCGTCCTGTTGCGTAATGTATATTCTGATCGTAAGCGACACAACCTCCCTCTTCAAAGGCCAAAGCGAAGTGACCGGGCGGCAGGAATCACGCTTCAAGAGGCCGATAGTTTAGGTAATTTCTTTTTTACAGTGAAAATAATTGTATTTTAAAAAAAGTAAATAACATAAGCACTGCTTTATAGTTAGTTCAGATAGTATGCAAAGTTTCATGATCTTATTTAAAGTATTTTATGAATAACAGCGGTTTATTGTTTATTTTGGAGGTAACTTTGGATTTTTTTCTATCGAGAAGATTTTACGAAATCGTGTTTTCGTCTAACATAATCCTTAAGATTAATCTTCAACTTTACCATATATTTATTTCAAAATAAATGCTGTAATATTTTCGGCATAACGAAGGATCTTGCTAAGCCATTTGAGATTATATTTCCCCTTAAAGTATCCCCAAAGAAAAAAATCCATTGGAGACGGATCTGGACTGCGAAATATATTTCGTCGACGCCCCTTTAGGCTCCTCGGACCATTGTCTTGTCCGGAGTGTGGTGCCACTCACGCTGAAATCGCGGTTGCATTCTGCAGGCTGCCGCCGTGTTTGGCACTATAGGTCAGCCGATTGGGATGGGATGCGGTCTTTCTTTGCATCCTACCCTTGGGGGGCGGGTTTGCTTCTCGCCGGATGATCCCAACGTTGTTGCGGATTCTGTCGCTGATGTGGTACTTCAGGGTATGGAACTTTTTATTCCTTCCTCTGTGGTGCCCATTGGAGGCAAATCTCAGCCATGGTTTGGTCGCTCCTGTAAAATAGCATCATGCTATAAGCAGGAGTGCTACCAAGCCTGGGCTGACGCATCAGCGTCCAGGGATGTAAACACCAGCGCTCTAAAAAAGAAGTATAATTCCGCCTCTAGGTCCTTCAAAAGAGTCATTGCCAAGGCAAAGTCAGAGCACATAGGCAGAATTGGCGAGAGACTAGTTCGTCTTCCTTCTGGAACCCGTGCATTCTGGTCTCTCGCCAAGGCTGTCCAGGGGAATTTCTGTCAGCCATCTCTTCCATCTCTGCACAGGGAGGACGACTCACTGGCCCACACCGCAAAGGAGAAAGCCGATCTTCTAGGCTCTTTCTTTGCGTCTAACTCGACTCTCGATGACGGGGGGAGTACGCCGCCGACCATCCCGCGGTGTGAGTGCTCCATGCCGGAAGTGCACTTCACTCAGCGCTCGGTTCGCAAAGCACTCCTCTCCCTGGACATCCATAAGTCGAGTGGGCCTGATGGAATCCCCCCAATTGTGCTGAGGACGTGTGCTCCAGAGTTGGCACCGGTTTTAACGCGTCTTTTCCGGTACTCCTACTCCCTAGGCGTAGTCCCAAAATCATGGAAGACGGCTTTCGTCCACCCGATCCCTAAAAAAGGCGACCGCTCAGACCCGTCTAACTACCGGCCTATCGCCATCACCTCCTTGTTCTCCAAAACAATGGAGTCCATTGTAAACTGCCAGCTCATGAGGTACCTTGAGGATCACCAGCTGATTAGTGACCGCCAATACGGTTTTCGCCGTGGTAGGTCAGCTGGTGATCTTCTGGTCTACCTAACTCACAGATGGGCGGAGGCAGTAGAGTCCAAGGGGGGAGGCATTGGCCGTTAGTTTGGACATTGCGAAGGCCTTCGATCGGGTTTGGCACAAAGCGCTTCTTTCGAAGCTCCCTTCCTATGGGCTTCCCGAGAAATTGTGCGATTGGATCACCAGTTTTCTTGCAGATCGGAGCATCAAGGTCGTTGTAGACGGTGCAAGCTCCGATTGCAAGCTTATTAATGCTGGTGTTCCACAGGGCTGCGTGCTATCGCCAACGCTGTTTCTTCTGCATATCAATGATATGTTGCAAACCCGTAGCATTCATTGCTATGCAGATGACAGCACTGGTGATGCTCTTTACACCGGCCGAGCAAATATTTCTCGGGAAAACGTCTCTGAGTGCCGGGACAAACTTGTGTCTGAAGTCGAGTCTCTGCTGGACAGAGTCTCGGATTGGGGGCGACTAAATCTAGTCCAGTTTAACCCCCAGAAGACACAAGTTTGCGCGTTAACCGCTAAAAAGAACCCCTTTGTCGTATCCCCTCAGTTTCAAGGCACTCCCCTTGTTGCCTCAGCCAGTATCGGAATCCTCGGCGTCGACATATCGAATGACGTGCAGTTTCGTGGTCACTTGGAAGGGAAGGCCAAATTGGCCTCTAAAAAGCTTGGCGTGCTCAGCAGAGCGGGACAGTATTTCATGCCGGCACACCGCCTGCAACTTTACAAGGCGCAGGTTCGGCCGCTCATGGAATACTGTTCCCATCTCTGGGCTGGGGGCTCCCCAGTACCAGCTCCTTCCACTTGACCGCATCCAACGCAGAGCGGCTCGAATCGTCGACGACCGAGTGCTTTCCGATCGGCTCGATTCACTGGCGCTGCGAAGAGATGTTGCATCTCTTTGCGTATTTTATCGCATCTATCACGGGGAGTGCTCTGAGGAATTGTTCGGATTAATCCCAGCCGCCAAATTTCGTGAACGCACTACACGGCAAACGTCCCGATACCATCCACACCATCTGGATGCTTGGCGGTCCACCACTGTACGTTTCAAAAGGAGTTTTCTTCCGCGTACAACCTCTCTGTGGAATAATTTACCACCGGTGATTTTTCCGGACCGATACGACCTGGGGACCTTCAAGAAAAGAGCTTACTCCTTTCTAAAGGGCCGGCAACGCACCTGCAATTCCCCTGGTGTTGCGGTTGATCATGGGCGGCGGTAGTCACTTAACATCAGGTGAGCCACATGCTCGTTTGCCCCCTCTTCTATAAAAAAAAAAAAAAAAAAAAAAAATATATCATATGTTTTAATATTTTATATAATTTTTCATTCGGCAGAAAATATGACTTGACCGATTTTGCTCAAAATTTAATGAGACCTAAATTACATAATTATGCTTTAAGTGAAACTGGTCCCATGTCAATATAACTCTTTGTTCTCAAGATACACGAGGCAAAAGTTGAATCCAAACATACATACATACATAAATACGTACATGTGTACACACGGACATCGTCTTAAAAACCATACTATTCGACTCTAAAGACCTTGAAACGTGGAAATATGTTATAACGTCCAATTTGCAAAATCGGACCCATTACAATAACTTCCCACTGGGACGTTAAAATACGTAAAGAATTCTACTTAAAAAAGATCGAAATTCTAAGATGAGCAGCTTTCGTTTTGTTCGAAAATAAAAATAGAAATCTGTAATTTTTCGGTGTAATTTTTCATTTTTTATTATTTGTGACAATTACTAGCAAAAACATAAAACAAAGTACTATTAGATACAAAAATGACCTAGACAGCTTTTGATGTTTTGTATTTGTTATACTTAGAGTCAATAAAGTTACTTTTTATGGAAGTTTGTTTCATTTGAGATGTCAGCCTATTCAAATGTACTCAATTAATGAGGTCAGTTACAGTACATTCTTTTGAAACTCGTATAGAAAGCCTTACATATCTATCCGTAGCCGTCCAGTCGTACGTAGGCGTCCAGCATAGAAACTAAATACGAATATATCCGTAGTAGGAATTCAATGTGTTAAAGGAACTACGCAAGCAGAGCTTTATTTCGAACCAAGGATTTAGACTTATAGTTAGGGTTATATTAAGAGTTCTAATACATGTTTTATCAACTTTGAAGAACATACGATTTGTCTTTACTTTTGATGTGGTATTTTTAATGAGTCGGGTAGTGAAATATTTAATCGCCGGAGTAGAAAACTGGTGGTGGCTGGGGGACCAGTTTTCACACACACACTTCGTTTTTATAAAATATTTCTTAACGCAATAGTTTATAGATAAATCTTTGTTGCATGAATGCTAGAGATATTTGTAGGCGTTATTGTGTTTTATTGTTTTTTTCTACGTGTGAGAGCTACGAGCTGATGACACGCGTCCCGATATTAAAAGACGGTAGAAGGTATTTCTATTGTCTTATTATTTAGATTTCTGTGGGATCATTACTTCCGCAGATATTAGTATACACTTTCCGCCATTCCGCTAAAGTCATTATCATCATCGGTTATCTTATTTGTCATGATTCTGTTCTTTTTGATCATTCAGCTATACTAATTAAATCCGTTATATTGTATTTACTTCTGACTGCTTACTTTGTTGTTGTGGAAATATTTAATTTGAAATAAAATAATTTTGAGAGATTCACTCACGGACTCACTCATCAGTAACCTAAGCCACTTGTTACTTAGGAACTTAAATCGCTAATTACTTTGTCGCTATTCAATTATCATAAGTTTAAAATACAACAGTCAGGCCAAAATGTAATTAAAATTATTAATATTTTTGTGTTTATTTATGTTAATAAAAGGATAATTTATCCTTTAAAAATATATGATATCCCACCAAACATAAACGTTGTGCATTGATCTTATGATAAGCAACAGGCCGCTATAGATTTTGGCAACAGTTGCGATCCCAAATCTTTTAAAAACGGAGTTGACGATTCCGAACTTTACTTGTACCGAGCTTGAGCCCCCTTTTCACACTTATACTTTTGGTGGAATTTGATTTATGCTAGTTAAACTTAAAACACAAGTATTGGTTAATAATTCAAATACTGGTTTATATTAAACATATTAAGTAGCATTTTAAGCCACTTGTCCAATGCTACAAACTGTCAACTAACAAGTGGTAAAATTAAATTTCGTGCAACCTACTTCAATCCTATACCTTTAAACGAGCAATTCTTGTATATATATATAATCGTAATCTCGGAAACGGCTCCGTCGATTTTCATAAAATTTAGTGTCCAGGGAGTTTCGGGGGCAATAAATCGATCTAGCTAGGATTTATTTTTAGAAAATGTCTTTTTGTCCGTGTTTTCAAGCAATGAAAAACTGCTACAATATAAGAAGGTAAATTTTGACACTTTATTAATGAACGTAATAGCTCAAGTAGATATCGAGCGGTCACGATATCGTAATGCCGTGGCTCGCGTCCTTTCTTCGGTCCTTTTCTTTCCTTTTTTTTCAAGTTCCCTACTTTTGTGAGAAAATCTATTATTTCGAGCCCTATTTTTGGTATTTTTTTAAAAACACGAAAATTTTAATTAAACTAATTGCACTCATGATTTTTATTCAAATAACCAGTTCAGTTTTTTCTATTATGTCAATAAGATCAAAAAATATTATTCATCAGTATGTAATTTTTATGTAAATGTAACTTTAAAAAAAACCGAGCAAATCTCGGTCATCTGGGTACTATAAATAAAATAAGAACGTCATCAATGTTTTCGAAGTCAAGTAAATACGCCTTATTAAGTATAACTCAAAAACTACTGGTCAGATATTGATCAAATTTATTTGCGCCCACATGTAAAGCACCAGCTTTCAAATAAAAAAATCATTGAATTCGGTTCACCTAGAAAAAAGTTCTGAGGTGAGTGAGTTCTACCACATATAAAAACTCAGTCGAATTGCAAACCACCTCCTTCATTTGAAGTCGGTTGAGAAAACTAAATTCTATCTCTATCTATGAAGACTTCAAAAAGGTAATAACAAAGTACTGATTAATAACTAGTTGTAAGAAAGATACCATATTGAGTGGGAATCGGCAAGTTCATTATACCCTATAAGTCTGACTTTAAAACGGGTTATATTTTAAAATAATGGTAGATTAAACAATTTTATTTTAATTTTTGAACAAAGAGGAACCACTCCAAGTAGTTTCGGCGAGGCCACTTGCGATGTGTGTTAGTGGGCTGCGGCAATAGGGGTGTTCCCTCTTCCTAGGTTGGAGGCGGAGCTATACACCAGATCTAGGGGTATAGCTCCTAGGGCTAGTGCTTTTGAGTGGCTTAATTGCCTCAAGATGGGGCTGCCATGGGCCAGTCGGCGTTGGTGAGGCTGCGGTTGTGTGCGGAAGCGTTCCCTTAGCTCTGCCAATATGCGGTGAAGGCGGAATACCATGGGGTTTTAGTCTATGCGAGTCTGACGTAACCCGAACTTGCCCCGCGAGACGGGTATACGTACCCCATGTTAAAGAAAGGTACATTGAAATTTTAGGAAAGAGTTGTTATATTATCCTTACGCCACTTAATGATAATTAATTAATAGAATATTATGTTAAATAAAACACGCTAAGAATATTTTAACCAGTAAAATTTGATTTAGTTATTTATGTATTGCACTTTAACACAATACTTGCTATAGCCATGTTCAAAATGTAGAAGAACAAGTAGATCAGTGTTGCCACAGAATTAAAATTATATATATAAATGCAATTTTCCTCGTATATGTTATAAATAGATGTGACTAATTATACATTTATTTTATAAATTACGATTTATTTTATACAATACGATTATTAAACATTACCTTTAATATTTTTGTTCATTGTATTAAACAGAACATTCGAATTAAAAACATTAAAATATTGGAAGATAACAGAAGGCTCATGGTCATTGAATAATTTCTTATGAGTTTAAATTACACGTAGTAACGTTTGTTTTATTTCGTCTTTCATCTATCCATTTAGAAAAGTCTTTGTAGTCTATAAAATATTACATAAACGCTACATTCGGGAGATGTATTGTAGAATTTATAAATCATGTTTATGAGAGTACACAATAACGTGCCTGAGCAAGAAAAACAAAATAAAGAAAAGCAATGTTTGTGTAATATTTAATGCTGTCAATATGAAACTTCGCAGCATAAACTTCATCGAGGAGGCGCAGTACAAGTGAACTATAAATAAAAAATAAGGCGATTAATTTTTCATTTTTATAATGATTCATTAAAAATGAACACAATTCTAGAAATACATATATGTAATATCGCTTTTAGATAGCTCTATAAATATTTTAAGACATTTCTAAAATACTACAGAGTAAATACTTTGCTGACACAACCAAACATTCACCTTTGCATACCGAACTCAGGCTTTTGCTGGCCCCGTAAAAACCGTAAGATCACTTAGGTGCACGGCACATGTCTCTATTTTATATTCAGTTTATGTTCTTTCTCGACCCTGTGACACTCCTACCGTCATAACAGAAGATTATTACGGCCCTACTTACGAATAATTTTATACATTATGCAGAATCAGCCTACTTTGCTTTATTTATTTGCTTAATGGTGCTGTGTTTTGTAGGGTGAGTTTAGATAACCGGACACCCTTTTTACTGGAAACGAGGCATTCCATCTCAGTCCTCAGGGCTGGCAACCCATCTGCATTTCGAATTTTAATTGAAGATAAATGTGTCACAGCATTCACTTAACATCACGTGGACTGTGTGCTCGTTTGTCACCCTTATACTAAAAAAAAACTTTGTCAGTCTAAGCTTTAAGTAAAGAAACTTTTCTCATATTAATCTCTAAAATTGTATTTGATTTCCTGATATAACATAGAGCTATCGTAATCCTTGGCGTCGACATATCGAGTGACGTGCAGTTTCGTGTTCACTTGGAAGAGAAGGCCAAATTGGCCTCTAAAAAGCTTGGCGTGCTCAGCAGAGCGGGACAGTATTTCATGCCGGCATACCGTCTGCAACTTTACAAGACGCAGGTTCGGTCGCACATAGAATACTGTTCCCATCTCTGGGCTGGGGCTCCCCAGTACCAGCTCCTTCCACTTGACCGCATCCAGCACAGAGCGGCTCGAATCGTCGACGACCATGTGCTTTCCAATCAGCTCGATTCACTGGCGCTACGAAGAGATGTTGCATCTCTTTGCATTTTCTTTCGCATATACCATGGGGAGTGCTCTGAGAAATTGTGCGGATTAATCCCAGCCGCCAAATTACGTGAACGCACTACGCGGCGAACGTTCCGATACCATCCACACCATCTGGATGCTTGGCGGTCCACCATTGTACGTTTCAAAAGGAGTTTTCTTCCGCGTACAACCTCTCTGTGGAATAGTTTACCACATGCGATTTTTCCTGACCGATACGACCTGGGGACCTTCAAGAAAAGAGCTTACTCTTTTCTAAAGGGCCGGCAACGCACCTGAAATTCCCCTGGTGTTGCGGCTGATCGTAGGCGGCAGTAGTCACTTAACATCAGGTGAGCCACATGCTCGTTTGCCCCCTCTTCTATAAAAAAAAGCTTACGGTTGGTGGCGTGATCGTGTAAGAATATCCACTACTCCGTATAAGCTCGTAGGTGTCGTAAGAGATGTCAGACGGAAGAGTCATCCTAATAACGGCCAAAAATAAAAATTGCAGTTGTCATCTCGCTTGCCAAGCATGGCAATTATGAAAAATATCCTAATGTAAGGATCTATGGGGGAGGCCAATGTTTAACAGTAAATTTATATACTAGATAATAATACAAAATTCAAAATATAACAATCCCTATATTATCACAAATAATTTTATAACTACAAAAACAAGCCTGAAAAAGAAAGTAAACTGATTTACCTCACCTGAGCTTTACGAGGCATGATTCGATGTTTGGTAAGTAAGATACACGATTCATAATTCACTTATTAAACCACACATTATTTAATAGATGTAATTTAATTGATTATTTAACAAACGGCCCGAAATAAACTATTAAATGTTTTGTTTAATTATGATTTTTCACACCGAAACATAAAATATACGAGGAAACTATGAAATTATGAATATAATCACAAACATATAATTACTTTAACTGCTTTATTATAAGGAAATATTAAATAAAGATAATATGCAACAACAAATACAAAAAATTTGGCTAAAATAAACAAACGACATAGTTATATCATAACTATGTATATACTTCCCGGACGAACTATGGTAAAAAGAGCCTTTTGTATGAAGGTGCTAAATTGTATAACAAACATCCAAAAGAAAAGAAACAAAAAGCCAAAGCAATGACAATTTTTAAAAAAATATTAAAATATTATGTCGTAAACACTGCGAATACGATGCATTGATATGTGCCATTTCCTTTCACTTATATTACGTTGTTACTCGCGCAACACTCGAAACAAATCGTTATCATAATGTTAACAGGAACCCTTTTTATAATTATTAAATTATTCTTTCTTTTTTATGTACGATAAACCCAAAATATTTTAATTTCTGTATCATTTGAGTTTCATATGTACACTTACATATGAAAGTGTAATTCTTATGAGAAATAATCTTAAACCACAGATATTATTGTATTGCTTCCGCCCGCAGCTACACTCACGTGAAGGCCGAAAAACTTTCATTTTATTCGAGGAAATTTGATTTTACCTACTTAAAAAGATAACATTAGTACAGTTATGTTGTCAAGTATTCAGATTACAATTAACTATGTAGAGCATATTAGTACATTATTATACAACAAAATAATATAAGTTTAAAATAATTTTAAATGCAAGTAATTTTATTTATTATCAATATGATTTCGACTAGTTGTTCATACGTCTTAAGACAGAGATCAATATCCTTTTGCGATATATATCTGCTTACAATAAACCCCACTAGCTATCTAGGTCGAGAAATTCCAATTAATTTGTATGCTGAGTTAGATATTTTAGCAAACCGTTAAATGGGAATGTTCTGTTAAGCTGTGATTACAAAGACTTTGAGGTCGGATCAGTTTCCTTTGCAATTCAACTTAATATTATCTTTCCCTTACAATTATTGGATTTATTTTTACAATAATTTATAGCATATTATCAAATTGTATTTATGCCCAAAATATGGACATTTGCTTCGAATGGCGCACAATGTGTAAATATATAATACATAAACACTCATACCTGCAACCCAGAGGGGTAGTCATAGGCTACGGACTTCCATTTGGCACAATTTAGTCACGACTCTGTCGCCGCATTCACGTAATATACGCTTGCTGATTAAGGGTACCCTCATTTCGGCTCATCTCGAATATATCGCTAATAAAGGCTATAGTCGATGAACTTCCGTTTAGGATTTCCGTGCTACTACTGGTTATGTTATGTACTACCTACCACTACCTACTACATTCACTTCTGCAACATAAATTTGCTTTGTCACTCTTTCTTTACTAACTCTTCCTCTACTACTCCTATAAAGCATTGCTTTCATAATACTGTTATATCTCTTGAAAACCACACAGTTTCTCACCCTGACATTCAGTCACTTCTAATGTACTCCTTATTTTCCGTATTTTATAGCGTTTATTCTACTCTCGTGCTTGTTCCGCTATATCAAACTTTCAACCGTAAGGTGGCGGTTTAAAAATATCTTAAGAATAATAGTAAGCGGCGGCAGAAGGAAAATAAAACAGGAGATGGCAGCAGCATTTTTACGACTTTAATAACATACTCAAAACTATAAAAAACTACGGTTGCCAACCAGCTAGTTAAAGGTGGCAACTATAGCAAATGCGCCCTCTATGAGGCAATAAATGATAATTCTCTCTAAAACTCTATGAGAAAAAATATATATTTAGAGGAGGTGAGCTCCTCTAAATTTATATTTTTTCTCCTGAGGCCTATGTTCAGCAGTGGACTTTTATAGAATAGATGGGTGGAAGGGATAATGTGTAAATATAGAACTAAAATATATTTAGAAACCTATTAAATGTGCTAAAAGATAAAAAGTTAATAAGTGGCCTAAATACGTCTTTCTAATCATTTGCGAAGGGGTGATGGAGGAATACCTATGTCCGTTATAGACTTATTTGATCAAACCAATGATGTAAAGATGGATTTAGACCACTAAACTAAAAACGCATTAGGTACTATGTAATTTGTAGTATTTGCGTAAACATAAAAAAAAACTATCCACTAGTTTCTTATATTTACGCTAGTACTACAACTAATTTTTCAGAATGATAAACAAATATATTGCATTAAAGGCTAATGTAATGTTACTAGCTGGCCTTTCATCCTTACATACGCAATAAAAAAACTAAGGGTTACTTATCGGTTTAAAAAACACCCTATCTCTTAAGTTGGAAAAACTGCCTACAGTGTGCAAAATTTCATTGATATCAGTTTAGAAGTTTAAAAGTTCATCGCGGACAAGCAATGTGACTCATAATTTTTATACATAAAGATATAGATTGAAGTTGCAAGCTACAATGCTTTCTACTTTTTTCAAACTGGTATTCAGACAAGACTTAAATATTTATTATTTATTATTATAATTTAATTTATATATATTATTCTATTATATTAGTTTTAGTTTATATATATCATATGTAACTATCGTATTTATTATTATTATTATTTATTGATTTATTTTATTTTTATTTATTGTTTTATTTTATATAACTTACGTAACATTGTGTATATTATTTATTTTTTAGGAGTACTGTAATGTATGCACTAAGTTTGCAATTTCAATATAATTTCCTTTATGGGTCTACTGGAAGATATTTCAGCTAATTTGGAATAAGTAGAACCTTTGTACGAAATTACTATAAGACTGCTTCTGTATCTTAATGTGTGTACATAAAATAAATTAAAAAAGACATAATCAACTTGGTCGATCTGTTTCAGACAGTCCATATTCTATCTATAAGTTAAATTTCATTTAGCAGCAGCAGCTACATTTCGCGTAACACTCTAAGCCCATACAAACCACACCATACCAACACGACACGATTCCATACAAACGACAGTTGAAAAATAAGATCGTTTTATGAACAAATCAAGATCAACTTATCATAAGACTGGAATGTTTCTTGTTCGATAAAGGTATTTATATTTAGTTAAAATTATTACTGTACAAAATAAAAATAAATTTATTTTACATACTTATTATTATAACCAGATAATATGTAACTTTTCATTACAGCTCCACTATTCTTAACTTATATAATGGACTTGTTTATACGCATTTTTAAAGTTTTCAATTTACTGAAAAAAGCACAGAAACCAGTTTAGAAGTTTTAGGACTTAAAAAGTCTCAATTACTACAGGTCTCTATCCGTGCTGCCTTTACTTTACTACTCTTACCTCAATTCATAAAGTCTTAACCAAACAAATTATTATATTGCCACTCCAACAGACTTTGAGAGAAGAAGTGGAAAAAGAGAATGTAGGTATCTGTTTATGCGCACATACTTGTACACTATAAGGTGCGATGGGGTAAGATCGATGATGGGGCAAGACCAATACTAAAGACAAATTAGTGGTTTTTAGAATTTTCTTCAATCTGTATGTCTATGTATTCACGATTAACGCAAAAACATCTTAACGGATTACCATGAAATTTTGTGTTTAGTTATTTATGGACCTGCAACAACTTACTGGCTACTTACTGGAACTTGAATGAATGCAACACTAAGCAATAACTACAAATAACTAAATTAAATTAAAAAAAATCATTCCAACACTTTTTTTTAATAGTATTTACTAATGTTTGTGCCCAGTACGCGCGATAATTACAAATAAACTTTTATTTTTCGTTACTCCAAATTTTTTCACGAGTGTATATGAAATATAATGGAACTGACTAACGAACTTACTACAGTCCACCTGTAGCAACTAACGATGAATAAGTGTCTATAGTTGACGGCACGAGTCGTGAGCACAGATGAACTATGTTGGGGGTTAAGCCAGCTTAGGTACACTGTCGGCCAAAATTAATTGGTACCTTTGTTATTTCAATTCGTAATTGAACATTTTCGCCGAGTTTTTTTTTTTGAAATTCAGAGTCTTAGACATTAGTCGCCTCATCAGTCTGTCTCACGAAATACACAAATAACAATTAACAACAAGATAACACTACAATTAACAAAAATAAACTAATTAAAAATTTGTTACTGAAATTGCTCTCAAGTGTACGGTAGTCGAATGATACGTGCGAACCAAATAAACGACGGGAATCGGCTGACGAACCAATCACGTTGAGCGTCAGCGTGGTCAACGACATATCGACTAATAAAAAGTGTGCTCACGACTCGTGCCGTCAATTTTATAACTTCAAATTAAAAAAAGCTTCAGATGCGTTGTCACCCTAGAGTATTATTATGTAACGCGTCACGGCTTGTTACTATACTGGCTATTTATGGACTTCAGACCGGAACACTGCAGTGCAAGCACTGCCATTAGACAGCAGAAATGGGAGTAGGAGTATAGAGTAAGATTAAGATACCTAACCAAATGGAAATCTAGGCAGAGGAAGTGTCCTGCCATCTAATAAAATTGTAATATGAAATTTTATACGAGGGTGGATTGAGAAGTACTCGGCCTAACCAAGAAAATAAACACATACTAAATCAGTTATATTTTTATTTTTCTACATAATCACCATCAAGTTCAATACACTTTTGCCACCTCCCCTTCCAAGCATTTAGACCGTTGAAAAAAAATGATTCTTCCTAGAGTCAAAATATGCGTCTACAGCTGCTTTGACCTCGTCGTTTGTCGAAAATCTTTGACCTCCCAAGTGCTTTTTTAGGTTAGGGAACAGAAAGAAGTCTGATGGTGCCAGATCAGGTGAATACGGCGGATGCGGTAACAGTTCAAAGCCACAGTTGTGAATTTCAGCCATTGACTGTATTGACGTGTGAACACGGGCGTTATCTTGATGAAACAGGACTTTTCTTCTGAGCATTCCTCGACGTTTTTCTTTTATTTCCTCTCGTAAACGACGTAGTAATGTGCAGTAGTAATCAGAGTTTATAGTCTGACCCCTTTCAAGATAATCAATCATAATCACACCTTTCGAGTCCCAGAATACTGAAGCCATCACCTTATTTGCCGACAAAATCGACTTAGCCTTTTTAGGGGGTGGTGAACCAGGTCTTCTCCACTGTTTTGATTGTTGTTTTGTTTCCGGTGTACAGTAATGAACCCATGTTTCGTCCATAGTAACAAAACGATTCAAAAAATCATCTGCATCGGCTTCAAATAACTCCAAACAGTCGCGTGAAATAGTCAATCGCGTCCTTTTTTGTTCAACTGAAAGCAGTCACGGAACCCACCTCGCAGACACCTTGTGGAAACCCAACTCGTTGACAATGATGTTTTGAGTTCGTTCATAAGAGATGCCTATAATCTCGGCTATCTCTCTAATTTTTAATCTGCGGTCTCCCATTATTAAATCAAGTACTTTTTTAATATTTTCGTCAGTAGTTGACGTCGAAGGCCTTCCAGAGCGGGGTTCATCTTTCACACTCTCTCTACCACGCTTAAATTCTGCTATCCATTTTTTGACGGATGAATATGACAGAGCACAATCGCCTAATGTACTGACCATGCCATCATGGATGGCTTTTGATGATAGCCCCTTCTTATGGAGGTACTTAATGACGGCACGCTGCTCGATTTGCTCCATTCGCGGAAATTATGTCCGATTACTTTGTTAATAAATTTATAAAATCACAACTAATTATCGCACACGTTTCGAACTTCACACAATGAACTAGTCTGAACTGAACTAAATAATGTGGGTAGATTTGATTTTTTAGAATTGAATGGATCTGTGTTAGGCCGAGTACTTTTCAATCCACCCAGGTATATAGAAAAAAAATGTGCATTTTATTCAAATAAAATTTAATCCAAATCTATTTAAATACGATTTAAAACAACGAGCAATAATAAAAATGCAACAAGCATACACAGACAGGCGCTGCATACGAAATAAGCTTGGAACAAAGCTTTTTACATCAGCTCAAGGAAGTGGAATGTTACTAAGTCAAGAAGAGACCTCTGACCAATTTACTATTTCCGTAAAGAGACATCAGCTTTATTTTTACTTAAAAGTGTGAATATCAGATTACACCGATTAAAATGTGATGTCTGGAATCAAATTCGAATTGATTAAATACGTATTGAAATTTGACCTACCATGCCGATACTTTTAAATTTACATACAAGTAATGGTCATATTTTGTAAAGCGAGCTATGGATAGGGCTATGCACGGGATTTCTCTGTGTACTTAGAAATGAGGATATCCGCAGTAGAATCAGATTGACCAAAACATAGCCCAACGGATTATAAGCTGAAGTGGTAATTGGCCAACGAAGAACCGACGACCGGTGGGGAAAAAAGGATCTCGAGTGGCAGCCTCGTACAGGTAGGCGAAGTGTAGGGCGACCTCCCAATAGATGGAGTAACGACCTAGTAAGAGAAACAGGATGTCTATGAATGCAGATGACTCAGGACCGTGCTTTGTGGCATTTCTTGGTGGTGGCCTATGTTCAGCTGTGGACTTGTGAAGGGATGTATTCATGATTATGATGATATACTCAAAAACGGGATGTGCCTTACACTTTATCCTCTGTTTCTTAAAGTTTAGGCGAATAGTCCACATCAAACATTTTTTTGCTTCTATACCATTTTCCAAAAAAAGCTATTAGGATTAAGATATAATGTAATTAAGTCCTTTTAAAAAAATTTCTGTATCGCACAAAGTTTTCGGGATAAAAACAAAAACAAGTGGTAAAATTAAAAATTTTGTACAGCCGACATCAACATAAATGAAATAAAAAAATAATTAAGGTGTTCGAAGTGAATTAAATACGCATTATTATGGATAACTCAACAACTACTAGTCGAATCTTGATCAAATTTATATGGGATTACATGAAAAGCACCATCTTTTAAATAAAAATAAAGAATCATCAAAATCGGTTTATTCAGAAAAAAAAATTCTGAGGTAACTAACACATATAAAAAAACATACAGTTGAGTTGGGTACCTCCTTCTTTTTGAAGAAGTTTGAGTTGAGTAAGTGGTTTTTCGATAGTGAAACTACTAGCCCAAGAACCACTACAACTACTTGCTTGCTTGCTATAAGTTTTTTTTTTAAGTTCTACGCAAATTAACTAACTAACGTATAAAATTTAATTCTTGTTATAAAATTCTGCAAAACCCTCAAAAAGGAAAACTTCTATTAAGAAAATGTTATACGAAAATATATGTTATATAATATTATATGAAAAAATATTATTTGCAAGAAAGTATAGCAAAAGAGTGCCTACATACCTGAAGGTAAGTGGATACTGAGGCCCACATGTACCATAAATGGTGCGCATGCCGAGCACAAGTCGACGTTACGGTAAGAGCTAGGACTAGAAATTCGATGACGTGGGTTTGACTCCCCGTGTGTAGATTTTTCCCCTTTTCTCAATTTTTATATTATTCATTTTTCTATAGAATACTATAATACATAATTTTTCATTGATTAAAATTACTTTTACGGATTTTATTGCGTTTATTTTACTATTATTTTTAATTCCCGACGTTCTGGGCGCTTTCCAGCACCCATAGTCACGGGGGACTGAGATGACTGACGTCCCGATGTCATTGTTAAACCCAGAGTACCTTCAGCTTTTTTATTATTGTTTATGGTCCGATCTATGCAAAATGAACTGACTATGTCCTGAGGTCTTGCAGTGGTATGCTTGGGTTTAGTTTTAATTTTATTGATTATAGGATCCCAAGCAGGTGGTAGTACCCAGCCTCCTTCTCTATTGAAATTACGCCCGAAACGTCGGGAATTAAAAAATAATAGTAAAATAAACGCGATAAAATCCGCAGAAGTAGTTTTAATCAATGTGTAGTGTTCGCGTAAATATAAGAAATCATTACATCATTTTTCAATTAAGCAAAGTGGTGAAAAATTTATTTATTTATTTATATGCAAAAGGCATATTATAGGATGTCGTTTCGAGCATTGAGTAATTAAAGTAATTAATAGCATAGAGAGAGTCCTTAAATAGGAACAAAATTCTTATAGCTGAATTCTTTCTACTTATGACGTTTAACATAGTACGAAATAAGATATCTATATTATTCTCACCTTCTTTCTTTTACAAGGTGGTTGCCGTTTTTCCATTCCATAGACATCTCTATTGATGTGCCATTAGCGAAAGAAAAAGTTGTTGATAAATTCATTTAGTTTATGACTTAGTAAAATTAAGATTTTTTATTAATCCGGTTCGTAATACTTATTTATATCAACGAAAGTTTATGGAAACATCATCTGACATCTTACAACAAAACGTAGTTGAATAATGCAAAATTTCGTACTATCGTTTTGTAATTTTAAACACGTCCTGAAAAGTCCTATGTATATCTCATGAAATCTACTACAATTCTAATAGATTTTGAGGATACTTTTTTATTTGAAATCTTTTCATGTGATCCCATATAAATTTGATCACGATTTGACCAGTAGTTTTTTAGTTATTTTCATGTTTTTGACGTTGGTTTATCTTGATCTGGGACCTAAAGCTTCATTGTTTATGTTGGACTTTTAACACAAGTAATTTACCAACTGTAAAACTTACTTATTTAGAATGTCGTAAAAGGTATTATTAGATATATAACTGTGTAAGCAAGGGGCTAGCTATCACTTCTGTCGCAATTTTTCATCTATACCCATATTTTTTGACTAAATGTAGTCGGATTAACTCGCTTTCCGGCGATACAACCGTAAAACTACTATGTACAACTATGTGTATGTACGTCGTCAGTGACGTGTTTGGTTTAAATGCCACTAAGGATATGTTCCGAAATACAACCCAGTACACTGTCGAATGTAAATGACGTGATAAATCGACGCCATACTGGTGATTCGTTGTATCGAATAAGGTGGACTATGGCGTAAATTAATGACGTCTTTTGCATTCGCCAGTATACTGGAATCTTTTCGGAACATACCCTAAATGTAGTCGTAGCAGCGATATCTTCTCACATTTTTTCTAGGTTCATACACGTATTACAGTACAATTTTTATACAGGGCGACTGCATTATGTAAATTAAAAAATTATAAATAAGAAGAAAAATTAAAGAAAGTCTGCTAAGTACAAGCTGGAAGAAATTTAATAGGCATGATATTAAATTTGCGTCAAATAAAGACAAAATAATTTTGTGGAATTATCAATTTATTTGCCTCAGTATTATTCATAGGCGAGCCATTAGTCTGATGCTAAATTGTTTTATATATAAAGCGTTTATAAATGGTTAACGCTTTGTCTATACGCGTGGTTTACCTATTTGAGTAGCATCGCCGCTTGGAAGATTCTTACAGTAGGTACTTTTAAATAATAAAAGATTACTAAAATTTTTGTATATATTTTTGTCCCAAATTTTTGTCTGAAATTTTATATTTATAATTATTTGATCAAAGTAAGTTACCTGTAAGTGTCCTTCGATCAAAATTATATGAAGTTGACGCCTGCTCTGTTTGTATACTATGTAGTCATGAATTGACAGACCGAATCACACGATCAAAATTATATGAAGTTGACGCCTGCTCTGTTTGTATACTATGTAGTCATGAATTGACGGACCGAATCACACGAGTTTTAACCTTTCAGGGGAAAAATAATATTTTTTCTGGTATCCAACTTATATGAACTCCCACTCGCAACACTATACGCCTCATTTCATTGTGAATTTATATCCGCTAGAATTAGGAAAAAAAAATAGTTAAAATGCAAGCAAGCCCTTAGGGTGTGTAATAATATTACAAAACAGGGTAGGGTTATGATAATTTATAACAGTAGTATATAATTATGATAATTTATGTCAGTAAATAATTAAAATGAAACAATCGAATCTTTAAACATCTACATAGTATACAAACACAGAGGAGGCGTCAACTTCATATAATTTTGATCGAAGGACACTTACAGGTAAGTTACTTTAATCAAATAATTATATTCGTTGACGCCACCTCTGTGTTTGTATACTATGTAGATGTTTAAAGATTTGATTGCTTCATTTTAATTATTTACTGTCATAAATTATCATAATTAACAATTTACAACAAAACAAACAATAAACATAATAAATAAATTTAGGTAATGTATTTCCCATTATGAATTATTGTTTAATTAATATATATATTTTTTAAATGCTCTTAATTAATAATGGTTTCTTATAATAAACGGAAAAACTTTTGTATGTAAGATTGTTGTCTTTCTAACACTTTCAATATCATCAATACCACTTCTTCTGGGACAAGAAAGGGTTGAGTGCCTGGTATTACTGCTCTCCCTCCGCGCCTCCGGGCTCTTATATACACTAGGGGTAGGACAGACAAGACCACGTGGATAGTGGGGTGCTCTGATTCGGTTTTGGGTACTTTTTGGATATTAAATAAGTAAGTCAATAAGTAAGTAAACACTTTATTGTAGTAAGAATTAGATAATACAGAAAGTTGCAAACAATAAAATAAAAGTACAAAAGCTGTACTAATTAAGAAATACAAACAAGTTGCAAACAATGAAATACAAGTACTAAGGTGGAACTTAAATAGTGTAAACTTTATTCTACTTTATATACATATATAATTGCACTTCTCTTCCTATGCATCTAATTGGTTTGTCATAATTTTTCGTTTTTTTTTTTTTTTTTTTTTTTTTTTTATAGAAGAGGGGGCAAACGAGCATGTGGCTCACCTGATGTTAAGTGACTACCGCCGCCCATGATCAACCGCAACACCAGGGGAATTGCAGGTGCGTTGCCGGCCCTTTAGAAAGGAGTAAGCTCTTTTCTTGAAGGTCCCCAGGTTGTATCGGTCCGGAAAAATCACCGGTGGTAAATTATTCCACAGAGAGGTTGTACGCGGAAGAAAACTCCTTTTGAAACGTACAGTGGTGGACCGCCAAGCATCCAGATGGTGTGGATGGTATCGGGACGTTTGCCGTGTAGTGCGTTCACGAAATTTGGCGGCTGGGATTAATCCGAACAATTCCTCAGAGCACTCCCCCGTGATAGATGCGATAAAATACGCAAAGAGATGCAACATCTCTTCGCAGCGCCAGTGAATCGAGCCGATCGGAAAGCACTCGGTCGTCGACGATTCGAGCCGCTCTGCGCTGGATGCGGTCAAGTGGAAGGAGCTGGTACTGGGGAGCCCCAGCCCACAGAGATGGGAACAGTATTCCATGAGCGGCCGAACCTGCGCCTTGTAAAGTTGCAGGCGGTGTGCCGGCATGAAATACTGTCCCGCTCTGCTGAGCACGCCAAGCTTTTTAGAGGCCAATTTGGCCTTCCCTTCCAAGTGACCACGAAACTGCACCTCACTCGATATGTCGACGCCGAGGATTCCGATACTGGCTGAGGCAACAAGGGGAGTGCCTTGAAACTGAGGGGATACGACAAAGGGGTTCTTTTTAGCGGTTAACGCGCAACTTGTGTCTTCTGGGGGTTAAACTGGACTAGATTTAGTCGCCCCCAATCCGAGACTCTGTCCAGCAGAGACTCGACTTCAGACACAAGTTTGTCCCGGCACTCAGAGACGTTTTCCCGAGAAATATTTGCTCGGCCGGTGTAAAGAGCATCACCAGTGCTGTCATCTGCATAGCAATGAATGCTACGGGTTTGCAACATATCATTGATATGCAGAAGAAACAGCGTTGGCGATAGCACGCAGCCCTGTGGAACACCAGCATTAATAAGCTTGCAATCGGAGCTTGCACCGTCTACAACGACCTTGATGCTCCGATCTGCAAGGAAACTGGTGATCCAATCGCACAATTTCTCGGGAAGCCCATAGGAAGGGAGCTTCGAAAGAAGCGCTTTGTGCCAAACCCGATCGAAGGCCTTCGCAATGTCCAAACTAACGGCCAATGCCTCCCCCTTGGACTCTACTGCCTCCGCCCATCTGTGAGTTAGGTAGACCAGAAGATCACCAGCTGACCTACCACGGCGAAAACCGTATTGGCGGTCACTAATCAGCTGGTGATCCTCAAGGTACCTCATGAGCTGGCAGTTTACAATGGACTCCATTGTTTTGGAGAACAAGGAGGTGATGGCGATAGGCCGGTAGTTGGACGGGTCTGAGCGGTCGCCTTTTTTAGGGATCGGGTGGACGAAAGCCGTCTTCCATGATTTTGGGACTACGCCTAGGGAGTAGGAGTACCGGAAAAGACGCGTTAAAACCGGTGCCAACTCTGGAGCACACGTCCTCAGCACAATTGGGGGGATTCCATCAGGCCCACTCGACTTATGGATGTCCAGGGAGAGGAGTGCTTTGCGAACCGAGCGCTGAGTGAAGTGCACTTCCGGCATGGAGCACTCACACCGCGGGATGGTCGGCGGCGTACTCCTCCCGTCATCGAGAGTCGAGTTAGACGCAAAGAAAGAGCCTAGAAGATCGGCTTTCTCCTTTGCGGTGTGGGCCAGTGAGTCGTCCTCCCTGTGCAGAGATGGAAGAGATGGCTGACAGAAATTCCCCTGGACAGCCTTGGCGAGAGACCAGAATGCACGGGTTCCAGAAGGAAGACGAACTAGTCTCTCGCCAATTCTGCCTATGTGCTCTGACTTTGCCTTAGCAATGACTCTTTTGAAGGACCTAGAGGCGGAATTATACTTCTTTTTTAGAGCGCTGGTGTTTACATCCCTGGACGCTGATGCGTCAGCCCAGGCTTGGTAGCACTCCTGCTTATAGCATGATGCTATTTTACAGGAGCGACCAAACCATGGCTGAGATTTGCCTCCAATGGGCACCACAGAGGAAGGAATAAAAAGTTCCATACCCTGAAGTACCACATCAGCGACAGAATCCGCAACAACGTTGGGATCATCCGGCGAGAAGCAAACCCGCCCCCAAGGGTAGGATGCAAAGAAAGACCGCATCCCATCCCAATCGGCTGACCTATAGTGCCAAACACGGCGGCAGCCTGCAGAATGCAACCGCGATTTCAGCGTGAGTGGCACCACACTCCGGACAAGACAATGGTCCGAGGAGCCTAAAGGGGCGTCGACGGAAATCTGATATCCGTCCGGGTGAGAGGTCAGCAGAAGGTCCAACAGGGAAGGTGCATGATCCTCCACATCTGGAATCCGCGTAGGCGAAGTAACCAGTTGTGTCAGACCATATGCCAAGGCAAAATCATGAACAGATCTCCCCCGCATGATCGGTTAAACGTGAACCGAGCCATTCGGCGTGATGGGCGTTGAAGTCGCCGAGGATCACGATCTCTGCGGAGGGGATCTGCTGTAGCAACGAATCTGCAGCCATTTGGACGTGGTCGAAGAGTCGGTCTGTTTCGGCATTACCGCTATGGGACCTATAGAGGCACCCGTAGACGCGCGGATGGTCGTCGCTATCTACGCGTAGCCAAAGGATGGACAGGTCCGAACCTTCAAGTCTGCCGAGGCGTCGAGAACAGATGTCCTCTCTGACGTAAACGCAAACTCCAGCCCGAGGCACAAAGGAGTGTTCCAGTTTGTACCCCGGGCAGGAGAGATACGAGACATCAGCCGGAGAGGACACCTGCGTCTCGGTCAGAAAGAGCAGAGCCGGCCTCGCCGTCTCGAGATGGTAGTGGACGGCGTTTAGGTTAGAGTGAAGTCCCCTGATATTGCAGAAATTCACGGACAGCGTGGCAGGGGTCGCCTTGGTCTTGTTGCTCCGTTTGCCCCGAGCAGTTTTAGTCTTGAGCGGAATATTGCCCCCCCAGAATACGCGGGGCAGCCTGAGCACCCACGCTCAGAAGTGGAGAAACATGGTCGTGGATGCTCAGCGAGGGATTCTCCAGGGGTGCTGGTACCCTCCTGGGGTAGTCTATCATTTAATTCCGCTACCATGTTGATGGGGGGGGGGGGGATTTGGGCCTCCGGCCACCTGCACTCACCAGACGAAACGCGGAAGCAGAGCTTCCACTTCACGCCGGTATTCTGTGAGGTCGTGGTACCACCCCGGCTTGAGCCGGCCCATACGTGCGACAGCAAAGCTGCCGCGTGGCTCTACCACTGTTTCGTCTCCAAAATTAACGAAATGTACTCGATACCAAGCAGTATTGATACTTTTGATACGATACTTGGTATCGAGTAGGTATCGATACTTTCAAAATATTCGGAATCCTACACTAACTGACGTTTGACATCAATCATTTGTCAAATTTATTTTGTAATTGTGTGTTATTTACCAATTTGTATGAAAAGTTTAAAAAAATATATCTCATGAACCGTAAGTTTCCGCAACCTAAAACTTTGCAAAACGCTTTCTTTTAGTGAGTACTATCTACAAAATATGGGCTTTGAAATCGATGGTCCATGTTGGAAATATTAGCCATGATATTAAGCAGTTTTCAAAACTAACAACTAATTTACTAAATTTCATACAAGTGATATTGTGAGGTAACTGATACAAATGGCAAAATTAAAATCTTTACACAACCAACTACAATATAAATAAAATGAGAACATCATCAATTTATTATAAAAAAACACTGGTCAGATCCCGATTAAATCAACACACACTTGAAGCACCAAATTTCAAATAAAAAAAAAGACTCATCAAAATCGACTCATCCAGAGAAAAGCTATGAGGCAACACACCTAAAAACATTCAGTCGAACTTAACACCTCCTTCTTCTTGAAGTCAGTTAAAAATACTAATATTTTCTTTTACTACTGTACATTTTTTTGCTTTTTCTTTTTGATGAAATTCAGCTTTGTGAACCAAATTTTGTTAGACTTCAGCTTTGATTGTATTCTAGTTTTTATTTTTCTTCCTATAAACACCAGAAAAGAACTGTTTAACTTCACATTATGAGCCCAAATTATATTAGGAAGAACAATAAGTAAATTTCTTACTTTATCTACCACGACTACACGAGACAATAGACATATTGTACATACAGACAAGGGCTTATTTTTATGTATGTAATTAAAATCTTTACACAACCAACTACAATATAAATAAAATGAGAACATCATCAATTTATTATAAAAAAAACACTGGTCAGATCCCGATTAAATCAATATGGGATCACACTTGAAGCACCAAATTTAAAATAAAAAAAAGACTCATCAAAATCGACTCATCCAGAGAAAAGCTATGAGGCAACACACCTAAAAAACATTCAGTCGAACTTAACGTCTCCTTCTTCTTGAAGTCGCTTAAAAATACTAATATTTTCTTTTACTACTGTACATTTCTTTGCTTTTTCTTTTTGATGAAATTCAGCTTTGTGAACCAAATTTTGTTAGACTTCAGCTTTGATTGTATTCTAGTTTTTATTTTTCTTCCTATAAACACCAGAAAAGAACTGTTTAACTTCACATTATGAGCCCAAATTATATTAGGAAGAACAATAAGTAAATTTCTTACTTTATCTACCACGACTACACGAGACAATAGACATATTGTACATACAGACAAGGGCTTATTTTTATGTATGTAATTAAGAGGTACATAAATACCTCTTTGACAGCACTGCCACAGCAATGTAAGTTTAGATCAAAGGAGATCTTACATAATAGTGGCTTATGAAGACTAGAAGGTTATTCCTTCTTCTGTATTCCGTTTGAAGATTGTGGAGAGAAGTGCATAAACATAAGGTTGAGCTATGAATTTTATTCATTTATATTTCTTCTAATAGCAAATGCATGAACTTAAGTTTATCTATTAATTTTGGTTAATCTAATAGAAAATCTTTTTATATGTTTAGAAATAAGATTCCAATTTTATTTCGCCATTAGTTTTCCTGTGTGCTTTGCATACGAGAGAACTTTCATAATTATAACAAACATATTAGGGTGTTATTTATAAGGCAAAAAAGAAATACATATATTTCACAAGGTCAATTTTACAAGGTATGTCCCTTGATGTGGTTATTATATGATACCCATGTGGTTTATATATGAGATAGCTGTAGTGTTATAAGAAATTTTAGCTATGGGGATTATAACAAAATGTTATGATCCAAAATAAAAACTAAAATATGTTCAATATGTTATGTCTTACTTAAGAATATGTAGTTTTTTGACCAAAAACAATATCAAATTCATTATGTACTGAAAGGATTTTCATTTCATAAGCTGTAATTGGATTACCTGAAATCTGAATATGATTTTTCAGTATTAATTTATATTCAAAATTATTCTCTTTTGATACATTTTATTTGTTTTGTGGGTAAATGTATTACCCATAAAAGATAGCTGGATAAACAGATATTAATTTGTCTATTAAATTAGCGAATTTCTTATATGATTGTAGTGGATTGTAATTAAATAATTGACTTATCATTCATGTGAAATATTTGTGTTTCACTTCAGAATACTCATATTCTATAATTTTATATGTTAAGCCAATTTATTTAAATGTAATTTTAAGGTATTACACTTTAGGTATAAGTCCAATTAAAAGCAATTCTTGAACTTTCTACTTTTTATTTTCTGAATCTCGTCATATATATATATATATATATATATATATATATATATATATATATATATATATATATATATATATATATATATATATATATATATATATATATATATATATATATATATATATATATATATGTATCATATCATATCATATCATGGTATTTACCAATAAGTAAAAGCAAAATTATGACTAGTCTTGTTTTAATTAATTTTGTAGCTATATTAAATACAATATTTTCTGACATACTAAACTCAATATATGTGGGAGGACATGCTTGACTCACACTAATGTATTGTTATCGATCTACTATGAGAAAGTTTTTTTTAAATAATAATTTAGACCATTTGGAATAAAATAAGTTTAAGTGAATTTGCTTAGCTCTTTAGCTGCGTTTACTTCTATTCTGTTTTCTTTGATGGTTGGGCTTGGCGCCTGCCACATATTACTTGATAGCATTACCTTTGCTGGTATTAAGCAACTGCTGGAAGCTATTACATTTCTAGTAAGTTGTTACTGATGGAGACAAGTCCCAATATTTTAAAGGTTTATGAATATTTGTTTTAGATTTATGAAGATCCTTTGATCTTTTTAAAATAAAATTCTGCGCCAAATAAGAAGTCACTTGGGTTTCCTTGAGAGCTTTCTTTATAAACATTGGTTAGCTCTGAGAGCAGTAATGCTGTTCTTAAAGGAGCCTTTAAATTGTATAAGGCACATAACAGTCTAATGCAGTTATTTACAGCATCATTAGTTTCTTCACCAGTTTTCTTGATAAGACCTGTACATACAATGTTGAAATTTGAAAGTATATGGTTAATTTTTCACATAACCTTCTATCTCTGATTTAGCACTTTTTTAAAAAATGAATTTGGAGAATTTAAAAGCAATTTATCCCGTATTACAACATTAACTGATAAGTTTTTGGGTTGAGAATGCTGTATAAAACAGAATCTTTATCTTCTTCATCATTTGAGCAAATAATTTTTCTCCTCTTTTGTTCCGAAAGTGAGTAAGATCAGTTGTGAAAATAGCTTTGTACATGCCAGTGGTACCGCGAGTATGATAACCTTTACATACATATTGGTAGAGAAAAAAACACGTGAAATAGAATCCAATGCATTATGTAGCCCCTCGTGGCATTACAAGGCAGATATGTAATGTACGAGATAGACTCGTTCTGTCTCAAACATATATTTTATATTGCGTTTTTATGAGACTGTAAGCAATAATATTATATACATTTTGATAGTAAATATGAACATATTAATATTCATATAAAATGAAATTGAATGTCTCGTATAGCCCCTCGTGGCACCGCAAGGCGGATATGTAATGTACAGACTCTCGTTCTGTCTCATACATAGATTTATATTGCGTTTTATTACGCTATAATCAATGATATTATATACATTTTGGTAGTAAATATTAACGTATGAATATTGATATAAAGTAGAATTCAATATCTCGAATCATCTCAATGTATCGTGGCACCGCAAGACAGATAATATGTAATCCACAGACTTTTGCTCTGTCTTATACATTGATTTTATATTGCTATTTTATTAATCTACCCTACAGGTTTTTTTTTAAATACTTATGCAATATACGTATTTAATACATAAATATAATATACTTATTAAGTTTATTGAAAAATTATGTACTTACAGATGCTAGTTCTGTTTCAAATATAGTTTTCACATTTCACGTTATAGTTAATCTACCCTACAAGTTATTTAAATGCAATAATTACATATATTGCTATCGTCCAAAATGTTTATGAGTGTTAAGTAAGTTAGTTTTCACATATTGCTTATAATAAAATTAAGAACTTTCACTTAAAACCAATTTTAAACTTTTTAATTTGTAGATGTGACTCGCTGATTCGGTACAAAAAATTCGCAATGACATGAGGTGTATAGTGTTGCCAATGGGAGTTCATATAGGTTGGGATACCAGTAAAAACTATTATTTTTTCCGCGGAAGGTTAAAACTCGTGTAATACATATTATACAAACACAGAGGAGGCGTCAACGAATATAATTGAAATATAATAATAATAATCCCATATTAATATATTCGAAATTGACCCTGCAATGGTGGTGTAAGAATACCTCATATCGTCCCGTGGGTATCGTAAAAGGTGACAGGAGTAAGCAAACCTGACGACATTTTTTTATTAAATAGGCAATATTCACCAATAAAATAACAAGGCCATAAATAAATGTTTGGCAAAAAAAATTCTTTGCGGACTTGGTATTTGTGTGTGTGTCAGGTTGTAGAATTCCGGAATTTAATTCAATTTTCTTTTTTATAATTATAACTTTTAATGTTATTTTTCTGCGCGGTAGAGCCACGCTGCAGCTACATTATGATTGTAGCAAAAATGGGTCAGCTCAACCAGGGAAAAAACACGCTTTCACAAATTACCTAAAATAATATATAACTATTATTGTAACTATTGATAATAAAATAGCACCTGCTTCTGCTGTTTCCTACTGTGAGTGTAAAGAACCGGACAACCATTTTACTGGAAACGAGGTCCATCTTTGTCCTTATGGTGACAACTCATCCATATTTTGATTTCTTATGCGAGTATAGGATTAGATGTAAATAGACCACAGCATCCACTTAACATCATGTGACTATGTAGTATGCACTCGTTTTGTTTCTAATATTTTATAAAAATAATTGAAATATAAACGATTGTCGTGTATTTTTATCCGATTTCGTTCTCAAGCTACTAAGTTTTTTTTTTGTTTTTTATTAAACGTCCATCTATTCCATCCATTACAGCCTACGATAGTCCACAGCTAAACAGAGGGCTCCCTGATAGATGACCTCATGGAGGGATTTAACCATAATTGCCACGCTTGGCAAGCGGGTTTTCAAACGCAGTTTTTATTATTTTGAGTTTTTATCGGGGAGATGCTGCTGCCCATCTCTTGTTTCAGTTTTCCTCTGTCGCCTCTTACGACACCCACGAGACGATATGGGGTAGTGGATATTCCAATACCGCCACTTCACAGTTACATACTGTATCAGATTTTGAATGAAGCAACTGAAATAAAATACCCTAACAAGAATTTCCTTCAAACACACTCATGTGAAGAGAGCAAAATATCACAGAGGAAGTGTTTTCTTGGTTTAAATTATTGTTTTTTGAAAGTGAAAACAACTGCTTAAAACTTGCAACGCTTAATAAAAAGCTTTTCACTTTGAACGTCAAAAGAAGACTTTTTCAAATGCAAAAATGCAATAAAAAAGCGTGTTTTTAATTGTATCATTTTGGGATGTGTGTTGTTTGTAGTAAAATTTTAACGTAAAATTTATGTTGTCAACGAAGCGAATAAACTAGAGGCGTTATTCACCTAAACTTGAATCGTTCGCGACCCGGGAAATATGCTTTTCGTTTACAACGTGCTTATACGCTTTTACTACTTGATTTTTGTTATTTAAGTAGCGAAGTTGGTTAGTGGATCGGTTCATGTTGTATCCAATAGGAATTGCATTATTGTTACACGAGTATCACCATCGTTATTCAATGACTGCGTATCCAGTCAGTCAGAGTACACGTACCCGCAAACCCGCATGCACTCGCATACGCACACGCACCCGCTCACCAACACGCATACGCACATGCACACTCGCACACAGATACAGATATACACATATTAACACTGGTCTGTATTTCCTTTGGCTCATATTTTTCATTGTCAGTTAAGAATAATTATTATTGGCATGTTTACTTTTACTTATATCTATTCTATCTGTTACAGACTATAAAATTCTACTGCTGAATGTAAGCCTCCCTCATAGCCTGCCTCATGGTGAAGATTTTGCCGTAGTTGCCACGCTTAGCAGGTGGGTTGACAACCACAGTTTTTTTTAATTCAGCCGTTATCAGAAATTGCTGCAGCCCATCTCCTGTTTTATTTTCCCTCGGTCGCCTTTTACGACAATCCACGGGACGATATGGGTAGGAGATATTCTTAAACCGTTACTACATGGCTAAATTATATGGTTATTATAGCAATATCGTGGCTAATTAACAACATTATTCCAAATAGAGTAGAGAAAAAAAATGTAATTTTTAATTTCTTTCTGTTAATTAAAACTAAATAAAAAGAAGTAATTTACCCTTTTATGTAAATAAATAGGCTTCTTTAATATTTAACTAAGTGTTGCAAAGCGTAATATTTCATAAGAAATTACATATGAAGAAATGCTTTATAAGTTATAACTTCACGTGTCAAAAATATAATTTTTTTTACTCATTTCGTTCGCGAGATGGAGGATTTACAGCAGCTTTTAATCTTTCTGAAATTCAGCTCCTGTCTCGGGGAAGAATTTCTCCGCTTAAAAATTTTATAAGATCTCATATAGAAATTCATATTTAATTTTGTTAAAATCCTGCAACACTACGCCCCAACCAGGGACGAGCCGTGAAGTGGAGGGCACGTCTACAGCCGAACGACAATCGGAAACGAGGAGGGGAAAAATAGTTCGCTAGGCCTTATAAGCTTAGTGGGGCAGCAAAAAAGAGGTACCGAAGGCTGATAGCAGCTGAGATAGGAGCCGAAGAGGCCCTCTCTCTCTGCCAGAAGCCCTGAGACGAAATTCCTCTGCCCAAACCTCCCTCAGTTCCGAAGGCGAAAAAACGCAGTCGGTCTAAGGAAGAGTCTCCCAAAGACCAGCACAGGAAGTCTGTGAAGCTGGCAACGGGGGAGAAGAAGCTCAGCTGCAGTGCCGTAGCTGGCTCCACGCATGTGGGAATTCGCAATTCGAAACCTATGAGTGTGGAGCAGATGCGGATGGTCCACCGGGCACTAACACAGGCCATTGCTAAGACGGCCTGTGGGGCGCAGTCGGTAATGGGACCAACATTTTCGGGTTTCACTCACAAGCCAGGTTGGAGTCTGGTAACGTGCCTGAATAAGGCAAGCCAGGACTGAAATGTGGGTGAGATCGGAAAACTGAAATCCTAGCCGGAGGCAGTAAAGTAAAAGTAAAGTTACAGCCTATATATGTCCCACTGCTGGGCTCAGGCCTCCCCTCATTTCTGAGAGGGTTTAGGGCAAGGAAGCGTCCGCCGCGCTGCCCAAATGCGTGTTGACGAACTTCACATGTCTTCGAAATATTTTTTTTACTTATTCCTTAGACATGCAGGTTTCCTCACGATGTTTTCCTTCACCGCCGAGCACGTGGTAAATCAGCACTTAAAATTGCAATTAACAATTTCATTGGTGCCGGCGGGGTTCTGTTATATTTAGGCAGAGCTCTCGATAATACCCAAGGGTGAACTGCCTAAGCCTCAGCTGGACATTACATATTTGCCCCGCAGCGAAGCTGACTCTCCAAAGGATGCTGCTGTGCTGTTGAGAGCACAAAACGAAGGGCTCCATACCGAGCTCTGGAGACGTAGGGACGTAGACCGTAGGGACGAGGAGAATGGGTTCCCAGTAATATTTTCTCTGGACGACCCATCGGCGGAGGCTCTTCGGAAGGCAGGCGGTAGAGCCATCCTTGGCTTTAAAATGATAACTTTAAAAGTCATGGGAGGCGCTGACGCGGCAATGGAGGCTCCGACGAAGACTCAAGGCGCTGATTTCGCTTCGGTCCGACTGCCTCCGCTGGTTTCGTTCAGGAGTGGGGGAGGGGAGGTGGTAGCGGTACAGCGAAAGGTAAGGCGGGGGTCACGAGCACCGGAAAAGACTCCTACTCCCCCCACGCACGTAAATGGCTAAGCCCAAGGGTAAGACGAGGGTCCTCCAGGCAAATTTTTACCATGTAGCAGCTGCTCTGCCGTAGTGGAGGTTTGCTTTTCAGGGGATAACATTGACTTCGCCCTCATACAAGAGCCTTGGATGGCCAACGGTCAAGTTCTGTGATTGTCTGCTACCGGTAAGATTCTTGTCAATACTAAAGGCAGTAGACCCAGAGCTTGTATAATTTACAATAAAAATATTGAACTTTTAGCTGTTTCAGAGTACTGCAATGATGATCTGTACCTTCATAAATCTCAAGGGATGCACAGGGGCCAGAGTAATCATTTCTTCAGCCTATATTCTCGGAAAGAAATAGGGTATCGGAACCCAAGGAGCTTCATTCAACTTCATGGAGAAAAAGGGAGTCTTTATGATGAACTCTTTTTTCCGGAAGTGGCCCCACAGGAAGTGGACCTGGTCGAGCTCTGATGGTTCGACAAAAATGAGATTGACTTCAATATGACGACCAGATGCTAACTGTTCAGTGATGTCTCAATGATCGCGAGGCTGAAACCGGCAGCGATCGCCGAATGGTTCGTATTTCGTACGCATTCTTTGGGGGAGGCCTTTATTCAGCAGTGGAGTTTTGAAGGGCTGTAATGATGAAGATGATCATGATGATATGGTATAACAAATTACCTCTCAAATATTGTAAACAGTTTCCTCAACTAATTCAAGCAAGGAAAAAAAAGATCCAAGAAATCTGCTTGAAGAACATTTCCACTCATCTCCATTCTTTTGCAGAGTTGGATACTGGTTTTAATGAAGTGATAATATTGTGAATTAAGGTGCTTCTTATATTAGCATCAATGGTTTTTATCATATATATATATATATATATATATATATATATATATATACATATATATTGGGAAAGGTTAACGTTATACACACTAACGTTATACTAACTTCTAATAACTTATTTTCGTATTTTTTTTAATAAATTTGATATTATTGCCTTTTTTAACTTGGATTTAAACAAAGTAAATAAATACTAACAGAACTACTTGATAATGGGGAAACATGTTCAACTATATGTTTGGACTTTAAAAAATGTTTCGACCATATTTATTCCAATTCCAGTGAGAAAACAGGAAAAGCTTGGAATAAGAAGTAAGTCTCTCTTTAAGCCCATTGTGCAGTTCAATAAATATGATACAAAATTAACACTTAGTCATACATATATTTTTAAATTAATTTTGAGCAAGAAGGATAAACAAGTGAAGACGTAGAATATTTTACAGTGTTCCTCGTGGTAGTGTATTAGGTATTAGGCTCTATATTATTTTTAATTAATATTAAAGATTTTTATAATAGAAAAATTTAAATAATTCAATAAACCACTTTACTTAGCTTTCGTGGACTATTAAAAAGTATTCATCATGATACACCCATCTATATTAACTGCTCTTAGGAATATTAATATAGTAGAGAAAATAAAGGCTTATGGATACCAAATAATAAATAAACACATCTAATATTTGTAGATGACATTTTTCTTTTTATTGAATTCGCGACAGATTTAAAAACAATGCTACAAAGATAAAACTCTGAAAGAAAAAAAAACAGCCTACACGTAAAAGCGTTCAAAATTAAATTATGTCAAACAGTTGAAAGAAAACAAATAAATTAATTCTAGTTATTTTCTATGGACTCCCATAATATGGATATAAAATAAAAGAGTTTGCTGAGCAAAATACGAAAATAAAATGACGTCACTCTAAATTCAATATGGTAAATACCCAAAGATGAGGGATTATGTTTATTTTCCGCCATGATATGGATATCAAATGAAAGGGTTCGCTGAGAAGAATACGAATAAAATGACGTCCGCGTTCAGCCCTTCGAGAAGATGGTGTACTACTACCAGACTTAGCGGGGTCGCGTTTTGACAAATATCGGCCTACACCGTGGCCAAATTCTATCGACGCAACACAAGATAGCCGCCATTTCAGTTTTAAAGTCTTACAAGTCGGAAAAGATTAGGGATAGCTTGGTAGTGCTCGAACAATTGTTGTAGGCACCGAAGAGTCAACTGCTGGTGATAAAAGAATTCAAGGGTATCTAAAAAGGCGATCAAAAACAAAAAATGATGCGTTTAATTAAATTAACACACTTAAAAACATGTCCGGCAATAACTAAGAAATAAAAAAAATTATTAATAATAAACAAGAACACAATATGTAACTTGAAATTGACATAAGAAGGTAATCCTAAGAAAAAAAGAATACTTTTATAAAACATATAAATCTCACGACAAGCTTTTACATCGTATAAATTATGTATATAAATAATCTAATAAATTGAAGAGTTCGATTTAATTTAAAGCTTGTTAAGCTATTGCATAGCTTCTATCGCGGGCCATGAGTGCGGGAAAATCCAGAAATTTCGTAACGAAAAAAACCTCACGCTCTCCGACGGACACGGAGGTGTGGCTTGAAGGCCGTGCATTGTCTAACGATGGTCTAACGTCGTTTCTTTTCCTCAGTCTTCGACACGGTGTTTGTGTATAAAGTGTTTTGAAATTTTGAATATGAATGAACAAAGTGCATTTATTATTAAGGCTGCTCTCTTTCAAAAAAGCTTGAAAAAAGCGTGCAGATGAACCAACTTTTCGTCGACACTTACAGAGAAATTACATATGAAAAAAATAGCTAGTAATCTACATGATCTGATACGTAATTTGGTTGAGCCATAATTTTTCTATCGGTGTCACATAATAAATAAAAAAATATCCAAATCACCTCCGAATCGTTGAGATGAAACCACTTTACTCCTTCATTGTTTATCAAAGGAATATAAAAAAAATATCTACTGCTTTGCAATACAAAATAAAATAATTTGGTTTGGTTACTTTTTAGAAATATGTATTATTTTTATGATAATAAATTAAAAATGCGTCCCGATTAAATACTGCGTCTATATCACCCCCGCATTCGTCCACGAATTCAGTGCGGGGCGCATCGTGTTGGTAGGTGGTCGTACGCCGCGTTGCAAGAGCTTAGCACTACGAAATAAAATCGTAAAATATTACTGCAAAAATTTAATTTTGTTAATAGTGGAGTAGGTTTTTTCTGATTCTTGTTTAATAGTATTGTTTTATAGTTATATTAGTTGTACAGTTTTATTAATGTTTAAGTTTAGTTTGTAAAACATGGGGAATAAGCAGAAACGATTGAAGAGAGGTCTAAAAAAATATTACAAACAAAAGGGTATACATTTATCAAGGTAAGTTTTAAGTTTTATCTACATATTTCATAATATTAGACAGGTGCTGTTTATAAAATACCTATATTACTGTGATTTCGCCACTCTGTGACGAGACAAAGCACGGCAAACGCAAGTGGCGGCAAGGCGCGGGCCGCGTCGTCGCATGCTGGTAGCGCATGTCTGAGAAATTAAAAAATATATATTTCGAAGAAATGTGAAGTTCGTCAACACGCATTGAGGCAGTGTGGCGGACATTTCCTTGCCTTAAAACCCTCTCAGAAATTAGAGGAGGCCTGTGCCCAGCAGTGGGACGTATATAGGCTGTAACTTTACTTTTTTTTTACTTTTATAAATATGTTATTTTACCGACGTAAATTTTAAAGAAAAATAAAAAATAAGCAACCGACAACCTCCTAGGTCCCTAGGTGACTTGCGAGATGTCAGTGTAATAAAACAAAACGGCCCAGAAAAACAGACTTTCCAACTGATAGCTAAATCAGCACGCAACAATTTCATTGGTGCCAGTGGTGATCGAACCCGGGTTGCTCCCGTACTTTGATACCTATAACGAGCGCTAACCATGTGAGCTACCACGGCTCTCAACGACATCGTTCCGTTCGTGTACAGCGTTGAAGATAGCAGAGTAAAAAATTAAAGATTGTGGTGTTTGAAATTTGTCATCTGTGAGAGTGAATTTTATCTGTGTACTCTGTAACAAATAACTATATAGAAAAAAATCCGAAAATGATATTTCGCCATTTTTGTTTGTGTACTGGTTAGGAACTCGATCAAAAATTTGATAATTTTTCTGTTTTTATACGTTATTTCTAATGTTATTTTACATCAAATTAATTGTGAAGATATTTTCTTTAGGAAATATGTTTCATTACGACGATTCAAAAACGTTTACATATAATAATTTACCTCGAAATAAACTATACGCGATTATCGTTTATTGATTATATTATGTTGTTTAAAAAGTATTCATATCAGCTTTGTGTTAAATGGATGCTAAATATAAAAGAATGCTTCAATATTGATAGCAATTTATAAACGAAATATCTGTTGAGATGTGTCTAGAAATTATTAATACTTATTTTTATTTATTTATTAAAATAATAAATAAATAAAAATAAGTATACATTTATCTATATTGAGTACTAGTTTTTCCCCGCGATCTCGCCCGCGTGGAATATGGATTTCATGGGTTTTAATTTTTTTGCGCGGAACCCTAAATCTTTTTCTAAAACAAAAGTAGTTCAAGTTATTCCTTATATCATCAGCTATCTGCCAGTGAAAGTCCCGTCAAAATAGATCCAGCTGTTTCGGAGATTAGCTGGAACAAACAGACAGACAGACAGACCGACAGACAGACAAAAATATTACTTTCATATGCATTTAATAAAAAGCTGTTATTTTAACATTACAAACAGACACTTCAATTTTATTTATTTGTAGATATAGATATAAGATATTATTCATATTGGTGTCATTTTAAAGGGAATATCATGTACTATTATAATAATAAAATAATTGTCTTCAATAAATATTATACTTTTCTTGTAAAACTCGAAATAAGTAACAAATAAATACGATTTATTTTTATATTCCCATATGCTTTATTTTCATCCTTTATTTTTTATTTGACCAATTTTATTTTAACAAAATTAAATTCTGAATTCGTTGAGCTTTTAGTTTTTCGGTAGTAATCGTTTTTGTTGCGACAGTCTCGCGCGGTCGTAAAAAAAGTTACTGCGCGGACAGATGGGACGAGAATCACTTACGCGGCGTGGACGGTGGACAGGTAGTCTACCTACTGTTATTACCTAGATACCCACAACCTATACAACAAAATTTGGCAAACTGTCGCTGCGTCGTGGAAACTAAAATCTAAACTGCCTACCTACCTGCCTATGTACGTCGGTACTAAGGAAACAGTCTTGACGGGTCACTTGTCTTGATAAAAACATGTGTTTACATCTAGTGACATTGTGTGTATATAAAACAAAGTAAGAAGACAGGTATTTTTGAAGACAATTTATAGGTAGGCAGAACTAATTAAAATTATTATCTAAATATTATAAATGCGAAAGTTTGGATGGATAGATGTATGTTACTCAATCACAGCTGAAGGGATCTGGATGATATTTAGCTCAGAGATAGGTTATACCTGGTCTGGAATAACACATTTGATACCGGTTATTCAGGTATTTCGTTCCTGTGGGATAATTTTCGAGTTCACGCGTTTGAAGCCGCTGGCAACAGCTAGTACGGATATAAACTGCGATGACTGTTCCAGTTCATGCTTCGGCGTCGTGAACTCTTGAGTGATCGCTGCATGACCACCCGGGGAAAACAAAACATAATAAAATAAGCAATCTATATTAGGTATCTATAGAGCCATAGAGGTATAGTATAAAGCGATAACGCAGCACCTAATAATTTAGTACGAGTTTGTAGGTAGGTACGGCTGATTTCTCAGCAAGCGTCGAGCGGCACAGAATAGGGTGGTATGTATGTGTGCATCGTGTTCGTGTAACTTCGTTTTTGTTCTAACGGTTCGGAACGCCGTACGAACAAGACGTGCGTTCTAACTGCTCTTCACTGATACTGTCTCTGTCGGGCACGATGCCAGGTGAGACAACGTGCTTTTTGGCCGTGCCCACCAATGAGTTCGAGCCCGCGACTTGTGCCACCTTAATGAAGAAAGTCACGAAAAAGTAATGAAAGAAAATGAGTGAGTACTCTATATACATACCTACATTTTATTATTATCACAAATGCAGTACTAATTTTGAATTGAAAATATAATACTGCTGTAAAGATAACCTAAATTTTTGATATTAAAATGAGCGATATTAAAAGTAGCCCTCTTTATATACACACAAACACACACACGCGTAGTTTAAATTCTCAATTTAGATTCTCAATATGTACATATATACTCGATTAACTGGACTAATTGTTGCCGTTAGGGATTCGGATAATCGAAAATCCGGATGATCGAATGTATGAAGAAAAGCGGGTTTTGTGCATTTGTAGTACATATGTACATACATAATGTTATGTGTTTATTAAAAACAACAATTTCAACGAAAATCAATGTTTATTAAGAAATTATTATTTTTTAATAAACATTGATTAAATTCCATGAAGAGATATAAATCTATATAACCATCCGTTACTTGCGACAAACGAGCCGCCGTCACCTAATTTTTTATTTAACTGTAATGCTTTTTCACAAAGCAAAGGGCCAGATATCATTTGCCCAGTTGATCGTTTTTGTAAAAACCAACAATACAAAGCGTCTTCTAATTGCCAATTTACTCGCGGACATAGGTCCTTATGTCCGGGACGGGGGTTTGTTAGCGCCTGATAGTAGATCGTCTTATCTCAATCGGTGTGAAGCGACGATTAGTGAGGTGCGGGAGGGGAGAGGCTAGCTGTATTTGTGCGCGCGGTCGGTCACCCCTGTTGGCATCGAGCCGAGCTTGGGAGCAGACGGCGGGTCCGGGCTGCACCTAGGGCGCGCTCCTAGCTAGGCATGCGGCGCCTGCGCCGATGACGTTCTCCGGTCACATTATAGGGGTCGCGAGAGTTTTTGCGCGAAGCCGGGTTGTTCATATATTGAAAGTCTCCCTGTTTTGTCTTAGACTTATGTTAATAGAGCGTGCCATTTGAATTTAAAGATAATTAATTGGACAATAAATAATAAGTGACAAATCTTGCCGTGGAGCGTGGAACTGAGTAGTTGCGCTTCTTGTTAACATAATTGCCGTACGGCCGCCCTGACGTATGTACTGCGCGAACCTGAGTTTTTTGCGACGCGGTCCGGTGATACAGTATTTTTCACAAATAGTGAGTTCGTTATAACGCGGGTTCGGTTAAATCTGGTTGAATTTGATTGGATTAACCTAATGACAATTGACTTAACTATAATTAATGAGTGATAAACGAGCGTAATTTCCTAGACTCTGAAGTTTCTGTGACGGCTTGCCCCTTCGATGGATCCCATACTGCAATATAGGTGAAGCCTTGGGATCTGCTGTTCGGCAACCAGCGGGAAGTCAGGTTACATAATATAACACGTACTGAGCATAACACTATCACACACATATACTTACACCTGAATCTTCCTAGGTTTGACCCTACGTCGACGAAATAAGTAAGTCTTGTTAAGCTATTGCATAGCTTCTATCGCGGGCCTTGAGCGCGGGGACCGAACCCAGAAATTCCATAACGAAAAAAACCTCACGCTCCCCACTCTGACGGGCACGGAGGTGTGGCGTTGAAAGCCGTGCATCGTCTAACGTCGTTTTAGTTCGGCAGACTTCGGCACTCGGCAGAGTTCGGCACGGTGTTTGTGTGTGTGCGACTAGACGTATGCGTGTACACTAGCTGCTAAATGAATGATAAAAAATCCTGAATAACCTACATGTATTGTAAGATATTAAAAATATTTTAAAAATATTAACTTCTCATTTATTCAATAAGAGAAAAAAAATTGTTTTCTTATCGGTCACCACGCTCAAAAAGTGTAACTTGATTTAATATCAAAGACTTAACTGCATAAATAAAATAAATAAATAATTATAATTGCATAAGTTGATAAAAAATGCTATGCAATAGCTTTACCACGGCAGTCACTGAGTGCCACACGTATTTTTTTTTAAATATCATTCTAAAACTAACGTGATTATAAACAACTTTCAAGTGTTCAAAAACAATTAATTACTAACTTATCAAATATTAATAAACTTTATTGACATTTTCTAAAACTGTGAGTGAAAACAAAATTGGAAAATTTGTGTAAAATGATTGTTGTGATAATTGTAATAATATTGTAAAGACGGTGTTACTAAATTTCAAATACACTCTTTATTTCCACGTTTAACGAAAGTTTTGATAATTAGAACGTTATTTTGACTGTAATATAATGTACTAGCTTGGTGTAATGGATCGTTACTCATATGGTTATCGAACGATTTCAAGAAATTCTTTCAAAGAAGTTCTTAACCAGCATAATTAGTTTATAACTTTTTTTATCAGACTTAGTTTTTAGTAGTTGTTTAATGTCGTAGTAATTTAATGTTTATGTTTTAGTCTTAATTTATTTAATTTACCTTTTATTGGTTTGTTTGTACTTTGTATAATTTTGAACATTACTTCTGCTATTTATTTAATTTTTTATTTGTTTTTTTTTTTTAATTTGATATTTGTTTAATTTTTATTTTGAATTGTAAGGTTATTAGGTAATTGACATTAAATAAAATCGAATAAAATTATGGAAAACATTACAATGAAAAGAAGAAAGAGAACTTTCTCTGACGATCCTGAGAACTTCCAAATGAGTCAGTCGTTAACAAATTACACTCTGTTTGATACAACTGGTCACAGTGACCACTTAATCCACGCCCTAAATAAATCAACTGTCGATGAGTTAAGCCTACAATTGTCCTCAGTAAAAACGGAACTAGAATCAGCGCACAATGAAATTGCAGAACTAAATTCTCAGATTCAATTATTAAATTATTGAATTTAAAATTACAAGAGAAAGACAGAATTATACACTGCTTAAAAAACCTCACAGGTGATGATAAGATTACTTGCACACCCATTGCAAAGCGAACACCTATTCCATTAAGCAAAAAAATGATTTATTTGCAAACTAAGACGCCTAGAATATCACCACTGAACGCTTCTGAAATTATCTGCAAAAAACTTACATATATAAATCCTACTAATACCGATATAACAAATGAATACAGAATTGAAAATGAACCTAAAGATAAAGAGACTTCAGACCATGTACATGCAAAAATAGAAAAAAATTACCATAAAGAAATTAAAAATATTTCGTCAACACCAAAAATCATAATCTTAGGAGATTAGCAAGTACGAGGACTCGCTTAAGTAATGTATAAGCAGAGATGTAAAAACAAATGGAACAATGTTTACTCTGTTTCTGGAATATGCAAACCAAATGCAACCAGCGCGCAAATATTTGACAGTATTGATAATATATTGGAGACTTTGAATACAGATGACATTATTATTTTAGGAGTAGGAAGAAATGAGAAAAATCCGTACGCATTTCTGACTGAACTTTGTTCTACACTTTGCAAGTTAAAGAATAACAACGTCTTTGTATTGAACGTATTTAATAATGAATTTTTAAATGTCAAATTGCTGAATAGAGAAATTAAGTTATTTGTTCAGAATTTTTCAAACTTCTGAACAAATAACTTTTTTTTGTTTTTTTGTTGACATAAGTAATAATTTGGATATTAACACGCATTGGATACCGAAACATTTCTTGTGTTCTAAATTAAATATAGAAATAGATAATTTTAATTACGAAAGACTTGTTCGATCGTTACTAAGATCAAGGTGTGCTGGTATAACACCTGGTGGCAGTAGAGTAAATAAAATGAACTATAAAGATCTAAGCAAAATTAAAGGAACTATCCCATATTATTTCTACAAACAGAAAGAGAAAAGTAAAGTAGAGTCTAAACAAAATTTAATGAATAATTGTAATGATTCAATCTTTTTTCGATAGTGAAAAAAATATACCTTACTACACCAAAACATCGCTGGGATTTTACATAAAAAAGACTTATAAGAACTTGCACTTCTTGATTTTGAAAATAAAAATATTAGTATTGATATAATATGCATTAGCCTATCACTCACTGCGCCCGCCATAACAAAAAACAGCTTTGAACCGAGGCGTCCGTCGTCACCTCAGCTGGCGGCACTTGTTTTAAATATTTATGTTTCTCACGACCTTTCATTTATGTTTAAAGAGGTTTCAGTTACAATTATTTAAAGCCGATAAGATTTTCGATAAGTAGAAACAATAACCATAACATATAAATGTTTATTTTATTTTGTACAGCTCTTTGTTTCTAACGGATCTTGATAAAGTGTACTTACTGACGATAAATTTTATTTTATGAATGAAATATCGTAATTTTTTATTTTATTTTTATGTCCTTACAATCAATACAACATATTCTTTCTAAATGAACCGAAATTATGCATGTAATAATTATAATAATTCTATTTGAAACTTTTATGAAACAACGTACGGAGTCTAATTTAAAGCTTAATAAGTACAAATTAGCATCGGCCTTTTCAAGACCGAATCAGCGTAGAGGTGGCACCTGCATACTAGTTAGGAAGGAATTAGATTATTAACCCATAAAAAACCTACCCAACTCGGTAATTTATACATTTGAATTCTGTGCTATTGAGATAGTTACACTAGGTATTTGCGTGGTATGTATATATCGGATTCCAAATTCTATTATAAAATTATTTTTTGAAAAATTTGAACAACTAAATAAACTTACTAAAAAAAATAATAAAAGATTTATAGTTTGTGGAGATTGGAACATAGATATTTTGAAAAATGATATTCATTCTAATGAACTTTATTCTATTTTATACAATCATAACTTAAATAACCACATTTGTAAACCAACTAGAAAAATATCGTGTATTGATTTGATTGCCAGTAATCTTCCTAATGTACAACCAAATATTTACTTTTAGCACTGTCAAATCATGAAACTTGTCAAACAATAACTTTTCAGGCAAACACAAAAAAAAATCATATTAGGAAATCGTTTTGGTTTGAGGAAAAAGAGACATTAGTAGTGAAAACGTGAAAAAATTTCTGTCCTATATTTCGACCCTATCATTTTCTGATGTATATGAGACTGAAGATACTAATTTGGCTTTCAACTACTTTCATGACACTCTTACCCTATTTTATAATTTGTGCTTCCCTAAAATTATCGTAAAAATAACAAATAAATCCATTAAAAGGAAGTGGATTACACGGGGTATTTAAAAATGTAGCATTAATAAAAGACGTTTGTATATGAAATATCGTCCTTCGACAGCAAACAAAAAGAGAAATTGGAAAACATATTACAAATATACAAACATTTTAAGGAAATGCATTATGTAAGCACAAAAACTGGACAATACACGCTACCTACTTAATTCTAACAACAAAAGTAAGGCAGCTTGGCAAATAATAAAAAACGTTAATAATGATATAGCAGTAATAATGACATTACTACAATAACCTCTAATGGCAATACATATTATCAACCAGATAAAATAGCGGAAGTGTTTAACAATTACTTTATAAATTTAAATAATTACATTAAAACACCAAATAAAATAATAACCAATAACGACTATACGTCTAAATTGACATTTTATCCCAATTCTATATATCTAGTTCCAATACATAACACTGACGTTATAAAAATTATTAATTCTTCAAAAAATACAAATTCTACAGGTTATGATGATATTAGTACTAAAATCTTAAAACAATGCTCCAAATATTTGTCTTTCCCACTAACTTACATTATCAATTTATCTTTTGTTCAAGGCATTTTCCCAACTAGACTAAAATTTTCTGTCGTTAAACCACTACACAAGAAAGGTGGTAAAACTGACATAAACAATTATAGGCCCATAACACTGATATCTGTTTTATCAAAAGTGTTTGAAAAGGCCATACATACCAGAATCTATAACTTCTTTAACAAACATGAAATATTAAAACCAGAGCAATGTGGGTTTACAAAAAAAGTCAACCACTTTAGCATGTTTCTACTTAATAAAACTAATAACAACTAGCCTAAACAACAAAATACCTTTAACATCCATTTTCATTTATATGTCCAAGGCATTTGACTTCGTTGACCACGAATTATTGTTACACAAACTTAGCATGTATGGTGTAAGAGGCAATGCATTAAAATTAATACAAGAGTATTTAGGTCAGCGAAGACAATGCGTTGAGGTATCAAGTTACTCAGGACGCAACAGAAAAAATTATAGATCACAGTCAAAATTGCGAAAATAAATGCGGAGTGCCACAAGGAAGTATACTGGGACCTTTATTATTTATAATCTATATCAACGATCTTTGTAACGCAACTACTCATAAATGTGTGCTATATGCTGATGACATTACCATTAATATTGAAAATAATAATAAATATTTTGACTACGAACATGAAATAAATAGGACCTTAGAAACAATAATAGATTGGTTAAGACACAATAATTTACAAATTAACATGGAAAAAACTAAGATGATAAGATTTCAGACATATAATAGTAAACAAGAACCACTTAAAATTGAATATGGGAAAAATATAATCGAAGAAGTTAACCATACTAACTTTTTAGGTGTAACAATAGACAAGTTCTGTAATTGGAAGACACATATTGATAGCCTATGTAAAAAGTTAGATAAATTTGTCTTTGTTTTATATCGGTTAAGACGAGTGGCTAACATGGAGGCCGCACTCTCTGTCTGTCATGGATATGTTTCTTCGATCCTACGTTACGGCTTAATAATATGGGGTAATTCTGTTGATTTACTTAGAGCTTTTCGTGGACAGAAAAAATGTGTACGGTCTTTATGCGGAGTACACCAATTAGATAGTTGTATTCCCCTTTTTCGCAAACATAAAATATTGCCGCTTCCAGCATTATACGTTTACGAAATCTGTATCTTTGTTCACAAAAATAGTAATTTATTTGAAAAACACAATGATGTTGTAATTAGGACTAGTAGAAATATACATAAATTGTGTGTACTAAAGCAAAGAATACAACTCTACTCAAAAAATGTATATTGTATGGCAATACATGTTTACAACAAATTGCCTGTTTGTTTCAAAAAGATGAATATAGGAATCTTTAAAAGTAAATTGTTTCAATTTCTTTTAAATAAGTGTTATTACTCAGTAAATGACTTCTTAAATGATAAATTTGACTCGCATATAATTGTATTTATTGAATTGCTGAATTTAAATTTTTTGAAATGTTTTAACTAAAGTATTATGAATTGATTGATGATTGTTTTATATAGATTTGGTTTCCATAAATATTGCGGCAAGTATCTTTATACCATATAATAATTAGTGTCTTAGTTTTCTAGTTTATTCGAAAAATTATCTATCTGAAAATATTTGTACGCCGGAAACGGCAGAATATTTAGGATCAAAATTCTTTTGTAACAACAGTAATGTACCATATTCTGACAAATAAAGCATCTTATCTTATCTTATCTTCTTTTTAGGGTATTTAAATAAAAGCTCGTTTTTAAAAATATTATTTTACTATTAATTTATTTGATATATATTTTTGTTTAATAATTTTAGCCTTAAGGTTTTACCTTAGCAGCGGTGATTAATATACTCCTATGTTTCAGTTTCGAGTAAATGAGAGTCAGAAAATTCTATCTTAATCCTCAGGTGTGACAACGTGTAACTGTAACCTTCGTTTGTTAAGTTTGTTGCGAGTTTTCAATGGGTTATGTAACCGCTTACCATGGGAACAGTTACTCGTTTGTCTTACGGCAGTAGTGTACAAATAATAAGAAATTGCGACAGTCATTATGGACTTACACTGTTTTTTTAAAGTGTGGGAGGGCAAAATAACACAAATTCCACTTGATGGTAAGTGGATGCTACAGCCCATAGCCGTCTACATCTATTATAGATTTAACGGTCAAAATTCAAATGCTTTTTCACCACTGGGGACAAAGACGGAAATACCTCGTTACCAGCAATAAGGGTCTCCGGTTCTAAACACTTATCATACTGTTACGAGCTTGTGGTTCGTGACAATAAAAATTGCCGATAAAATTACCTAAATTAACACTTTAATTTTCTTTACACAAATTAAAACTTAAAACACCAATAATTCACTTTATTCCGCTCCGAAGCTTCGCTTGTCTCGCCGAATTGAATACTTCCCCGATCGCAACTTGCAGCGCCTATAAATACACCTTAGCACCGAAAAATCCAGAACATTCAAGTAAATACGTTACCTAAAACACTCTTATTAATAAATGGCCCACAGTCAACTTGACTTGTAACTGTTAAAATTATCCTAATATTTTTCCTATAAAGTTTCTGCGATATTGAATGCAGTGTAGAAGCGGCGTAAGAAAATACATACATATACATAAATACATAAACATTCACGCCTGTCACCCAGAGGGGTAGGCAGAGACTACGGACTTCCATTTGGTACGATCCTGACATACCTCTTTCGCCTCCTTTACATCCATATATCTACGCATACATGCTCGTCGGTTAAGGGTACTTCTAACGTGGCCCATTTTCAAAATATCGCCAATTTGGTCGATAAACTTTTTCCTAGGGCGTCCCTTCCCGACTCGGCCATTCACATCTGCCATATAAATTTGCTTTGTCACTCTTTCCTCATTCATTCTTTCTACGTGACCAAACCACCGAAGCATTCCTTTCTTAATCCTGGTCACAACATCATCTTGCATACCAAATTTATCTCTTATCACGCAATTTCTCACCCTGTCATTCAGATTACACCCTAGCATATTCCCTAAAGACCGCATTTCTACAGCATTTATTCTACTTTCGTGCTTCTTCTGCCACACCCAGCTTTCACTACCATACATTAAAGTAGGGACTAACACAGCATTATGTATTACCATACGTGCCTGTTTTGACAAATTCTGGTTCTTCATAATAGAGTGTAGTGCCCCATTCACTCTATTCCCTGCATTTACTCGTCGTTCTATATCCCTATCATATCTACCATCCCTGCTAAATACACATCCCAAATACACAAACTCATCCACTTGCTCAATCAACTTTCCTTCTATTCTTATTTCACATATCGTTTTGCTTTCTTCTCTTTCAAAAACCATCACTTTCGTCTTACTTGCGTTCACTTTCATTCCCCTTTCTTTTAATTCCCAGTTCATTAATGTAACCATCATTTGCAACTCTGCCGCCGATGACGCAAGTATGACTTGATCATCGGCATACAAAAGGCATTTGACGGTTAACTCGCCCTTTCTTAACCCACATTCTTCATCTTTCAAAGTTTGCAAACACCGGTCCATAAATAGGTTGAACAGCCAAGGGGAAGCCACACAGCCCTGTCTGACACCTTTTTTGGACGCCAAACCAGTCCGAGTAGACCCCATTGATCCTGACACAAGCACTAGAGTCCCTATAAAGAGACCTTAATGCCTGTATCAAACCAGCGCTCAACCCATATGAGTTCAGTGTTTGCCATAACACATTCCTGTCCACTCTGTCATAAGCCTTTTCCAAGTCCATGAACGCACAAAAAACTTTCCGGTTTTTTGGCCAGAAACTTCTCCGCAATCATGCGCATGGAAAAGACTTGATCTGTACACCCCATTCCCTTTCTAAAACCCGCTTGCACATCCCAAATTTTTCCATCAGTTTCTTTCATAACTCTTTCAATTAACACCTTAGCATACAGTTTAACCACAATACTAAGCAAGCTGATACCGCGGTCGTTTTTACAGTCCTGCTGTGACCCTTTTCCTTTATATATTGGTACTATAACTGCTTTACACCAGTCATCCGGTACCCGTTTTAATTCCCAACATAAATTAAACAAGGTGTACAGCAGGCCTGCCACCACTCCCTCTCCAGCCCTTAGCATCTCGAGTGATACTCTATCATATCCAGCTGCCTTACCTGCTTTCATGCTTTTCATTGCTTTCATTATTTCATCTACACTTATCTCCATACCCCTTTCCACTTCTTTCGGAATTTCTATTTCATTTAATTCATACGACTCTTTACTCATAAACACGCTTTCAAAGTATTCCTTCCATCTGTTTAAATTCGAAACTTCATCATTCAGAATACATCCATTCTCGTCTCTTATAGCATTTATTATAGGCTGTTTTGTATTTCCCCTGGCAGTTCTTACGAGTTTCCAGAACATTTTTATGTTAGCCTGGAAATTATCAGATATCCTTCTATCATTCTTATCCGTTCTTTCTTTCTTTTTCCTTTCAACAACTTCTTTTACTCTCTTATTTAGACGTCTAAATTCTGCCTTTTTTCTTTCAATCTCATCATTCATACCAGAAGAATTATCAGCTTTGGTTGCTAGTAAATCTAACCATGCTTTCTTCTTTGATTCAACTTCAACCCGTACCTCATCATCCCACCATAACGTATTACTTTTCCTTTCATTTGTTCTCTTACTTACACCGCATACTTCGGTAGCGGTATCCACCAAACCTTTCTTAATATTATCCCACACAGTATTCAAGTCTAAATCATTCATACACAACTCATTCAAACATCTAATATTTTCTCTCAGTCTACATTTATACTTCTCTATCACATCTTCATCTTGTAACTTTTCTATTCTTATACGCTGTAACGCAGTGGTAGATACAGATGTCCGATGCCGCCAACGCTTGAAAAGACCATTAATTCGACATAAGACCAAGTAATGATCCGTCCCTACGTTGGACCCCCGGTAAACCCTTGTATCTACGACTGCGCTCCTCATTCTTTCATCCACAATTACGAAATCTATCATGCTTCTATCATCACCTCTTTCCCATGTATACATGTGAATCTTCTTATGACGAAAAAAAGTATTCGTCACAAAAAGATTCTTCTCCGCACATACGGTGAGGAGGTCTTCACCATTCTCATTTATACTTTCATCACCAAACGTTCCCAATATCCTTTCATAACCAGACCTCTTCACCCCAACCCTTCCATTAAAGTCTCCTAACATAATAATATTTTCATTTTCCTTACATTTTGTCAACACCATCCTTACCATGTCCCAAAACTGCTCTCGGATGTAAGTGGGCTTAGACATGTCTGGGGCGTACACCCCTAGCAGTAACAGCTTCTTTAAGCCCACTTTCATTCGTATCCATAGCAGTCTCGAGCTTACACATTCATACTCTTTCACACATTGACCCATTCTTTCTGAAAGGATGAAACCGACTCCCTGGCGTGCCCGTTCGGTCTCGCCTACACCAGATCAATACGCGGTATACGTGCCATGTGCAGTGGCATCCTTTCCCTTTCGTTTCGTCTCATTCACACATAACACATCTATTCCTCTGTCATTCATCATTTCGCATACTTCATCCATCTTATCATTCATTCCTCCACATACATTCAGCGTAGCCAGACGGGTTTCCGCAATCCACTTTTCGCCCCTCCGGGAGACAGAACGTGACGGGTGGCGAACCTCGTCGCCGGTTTTTCTCCCGAAGATTCTTCGCACCCCTGCCCCATTTAAAGGGCGCCGGGAACTCGGGGCCATTTCTTTTATTTCTTGAGTGATGGTGCGAACATAGGTTGGTGGTAGATTTTACGCCGCTACCATACGGCGAGGAGCCGAGTCTATTTTATCGGCTTTGCCGCTCGTTTAGCACCACCCGGGGGACACGTGTAGGGTGGGCCTAAGGTTAGGTGGTCGAAGCCTACGGACGCGAGCGACTCATCCCCCTAAGAAAATACACTTATCCCGTATCATTCCGTGGGTGTTGTAGAAGGCGAAGGAGTGAAAAGAAACGTGTGAATGAAAGCATAACAGGAAATGGACAGTACGGGAAGATATAAAGATAAATTTAATATTATTACACGGTTTGCTCAACTGATACATTAATCCGTTGGTGGAAAATACTTTTAAGTAAATATATACCTGTGCAGTGGATTATTTTACGCAGTCACTGCATGTTGAAACCGACTTGGAGAAGGTATGTAAAACTTAAATGGAATACTTAGTCAAACATCAACAAATGATTGGTTTCGTTCAAGAGATTTAGTAAATATATTTCTCAGTAAAGCCGAGATAGGTTTATTCCTTTGCGACAGCCGCTATTTAAATATTTGATTGAATTAATCAAAACATTTTTTTATAAATTGAAGTACATAAATGTTATAATAAAACACATATAAGAATTTGTTTAGTAGTTTGGTGGTTTGCATAAATTTTATCTTAGCATTTCTATCTGCAGGGGGGACCCCGAACTCAAAAGTTCATGGGTTCGTATGCGCCATTCGACTACTGTCGTAAACCACTCCAAACACAAGCGTTTTAAGCTTATCGGGAGTGGTGAAAGGGGATATTTGTAATGTTAATAGTATTACTAGTACTTAAAAAAAGAGTATTGAACAATAATATCTTTTCTCTCCCGAAATGCGACCCTTATGACGTTAGACTTCAAGTTAGTGTCGGTGGGGACATTGAAGGCTGTGGGTTGTAACTTATCCTACCTCTATATATAAAATATTTATATAGCAGTGCAATAACTACATAGAATCTGATAGAATAAGAGCAAAGTCTAAGTAGAGTATTTGATGAAACGTGCAGCGTGGCGCCATAACAAACACATGCGTACTTTGTATGTACTGCGTACATTGTACTGACCGTCCGTCTCCCGATTTGTAAGAAAACGCGCCGCTATGCCGCACGCTGCGGAGTCTCAACTGAGGCCTTCACCTAAGCGTTAAGATGTTTGTACTGTTACTTGATGGTAAATTGGTATCAATAGCACTATAATATCCTAAAAGTTCAGTTCATTTAATTGTTTTATTTTTAATTTGTGCGTCACAGTCACAGTGATTGTAAATCGATAAGAAAACCATTAATATGATTCGATATGCCTTTGCTGCCATTATTATGATAGGATCCCAAAGCGGAATAAAAATATGAGATCTGTAATTTTATTCAATATTAACCAAACCATTTTCAACATATTATTTTCTTACAAATAACGAAAAGGTAATTCTGCGCTATTCTCGTGGCTTCCTATGAGTGCTTCATTAATTAACAGACCACTGAGGGCCCTCGTAATATATATTAGTGGTTTTAAAATTCAAGATATATATATGCGGTTTTGAAACCTATATACCCGGGATTTGTATTGTTATATTTAATTTTATTCCAGGTTAATTGAAGTAATAGTGAATTAATCGGGGTTAAGAAATTAATTTTTCTCCTTCACTCTCCCCCTTTAGTATCTACGGAGTTGTCCGGCAGTAAAACCAAGCCCTGAAGAACTGTAACACCAACAAAAGTGTGACATGTGCCTGCCAGTTATTTTCAGGCAATGTTCTCTCTCTGCTTTTTCTATTTCAGAAAATCTTTAAAGTGTTTTCTTAGTATTAATACTTTTCAAATACAAGCTACTGTAAGAGTTGAACAGATTGATAAGTGTAGAGACAAAATACGAAGAGTATTATTAATGCAGCTTTCTATCGTTATTCTTTGAAATTAAGGTTCAACACATTTGGGTTAAGCTTTTTCATACAAACATTCGAAAGTAAATAAACCTGGCCAGGTTTTTACTTTCTTTGGAAAAATTTAACCTCACCAATAAACCGAACCGAAGAAGGTTGATAATACCGAACTGAAGGCGACAGTGAAAGTCTCAAGCTACGGCTAGGTTAGTGTCGGCTTTTGATGTAAGTGTCGAAATATAGGCAATAATTTCAACTCCAAAGAAACGGTACAAGCCAATTTTTTTTTACTTTCCCATACAAATAAGTAATTTTATAGGTCTTAAAGAGCTGTTATAAAGAATGTTTTCTGATTGAACGAAAATTTTATTCTGCTTCACATAAAAAAAATGAAATTCGAAGCATTTTAAGAATGAAAACACAAGTAATTTTATATAGTTACAATAACTTTACGTCATTATAAATAGCAAGCTTATTTTATCTAGGCATGAAAATAATTTATTTTCATTTGTATCTCGTGCACTGATATAATAGAAAATATTCATTAGTAATAGTATACAGTATGTTCAGTGTTAGGTGTTTTGATGTCAGTGATTAATCGCTCGATAAAAATACATTAATTTTCTCAGATGGAATATGCTTATCAATGTACCTACACAACAAAATAACGTAACTGTAATGATGACACGACTTAATTAAGCCTTGAAGAGCGTAATAATGTTACAATTTATATATGGAAACAAAATTTTACATAAAAAAAGGAAACCAGTTGTGGCCTATTTTGAAAAATAATATGTTACGTCACGATGCAAAGTAATAATAATAATAATGTCCTCCGGATCGAATAGCGGTGACGGGGACCAGTCGTAATGGACTCTAGCCATCTGTGCAGTGCAGGACATGATAGCGAGCGTGTGCCCAAGCACACGTACACTTTGTACTATCTCACTCTTATAGTCCAATGGGATGGCAATCCGATACGACTAACGAAAACGACGAAAAGATCAGGCGGACGATGAACGGCTTTACGTACTTTCTGAGGAGCGGGCGTGAAACGCCACCAACCATCTGACTCTAATTCGAAGCCACGTTTAGCACTCGCACTTAATTATTTTATTATTTAGAATTAAAATAATACTATAACGTACGATGACGACCATAATACGATGGTCTTCTACGAGATTTGAAGTAACTCAGAACGCAACACTCATATTAAGTTTTGCGTTCACGTGCCTCAAAATTTCAGAGTACATAAGCAAACCGAGTTCGATCTCTGCCGATACCATTGAAATTGTTAATTGCTATTTTAAATGTCTGGCACTGTAATCATGTGTGTCTGAAAATATAAAAAATAAAAAAAAATATTTTTAGGAGTCTCATATTTAAGAGGAAGCGTGTGTAATATATCTGTAGCGTGGCAATGTTTCGGTTAGCATTAAATAACATTACTGCTTTCGTTTTTGCGATGGCAGAGTAATTTATTGAACTGTAAACCAGTATTTTCGGCGATGGTTGTAAATTATTCTCGCTGTAGCTAGATCCCTCAATGCATTCTGACGGCTTCGAAAGTCGTATATATTAATGCATTGTACAAAACTACATTTTGTGTTGAAGCTGTGAAAATTTGAGCTACAATTCACTTTTAAGGATGGTTAAGGAGCCGAATAAACACGGGATGTAATTACATTGACCATTTTTGAACAGTTCTAGCCTATGCTTGGTACTGTGAGAACATATATTTACACATGAAATGGATTTAGTGCTTGCCCAAATTAAACAGGTTTTTGTGTATTTATGAAAAATAATAGAAAAGTTGTTTTCTCTTCTATCAACATTCCGTTTGGAGATCAATTATAAGTTCCATCCTTTTGTTTAAATAGCTGAGAATATATTTTAATACAAAATCATATGATTGGTTTAGTTTGGTCATGTAGAAAGAATGAATGAGGAAAGAGTGACAAAACAAATTTATATGGCAGATGTGAACGGCAGAGTCGAGAAGGGACGCCCTAGAAGAAAGTTTATCGACCAAATTGGAGATATTTTGAAAATGGGCCACGTTAGAAGTACCCTTAACTGACGAGCGTGTATGCGTAGATGTATGCTGTATGATGCGTGGATGTAAAGGTGGCGAGAGAGGTATGTCAGGATCGTGCCAAATGGAAGTCCGTAGTCTCTGCCTACCCCTCTGGGTGACAGGCGTGAGTGTTTATGTATGTGTGTATAATATCATTTGCAAACACGCACACCAAACTCGTACGCAATGGACCTAAAAACAGGTAATGTTGAAAATTGAACTTCTTAAAATATCAGTTCCTTAGAATAATTTCCAAATAAGTTAAAAACAAAAAGATAGAGAGATTTTGGTGTGGCACGCCGTAATGGTGTTTATGCCAATAGGAATTTTCTAAAGCTATGTCCTAATTATCTGTCATATTATGACCTAGCATTAATTTGTTGTTTAACCAACCGATTAACCCGACAAAGCTTACATTACAACCTTACAAACCACTTCTAATAGACCTGTCTAGCTGGAAACACGAACAAGCAATGTCGGTCGCATCAATTCAAGTATTGCTTGTTTGTATTAATGAATAAAACGACAAATTGAATTTAAGGAAGACCTATATCGCTGAGTAAAAGGAATAAAAACTTAGTAAAAAATCCCGCATTATGGTGGTTTAAGAGTGGTCTATATTGCACCTGTTACTAACTGTCATTGCCGTCGTAGCTCAGGGGCTTAGCGCTTGCTGTAATTTTTACAGCACGCGAGCAACCCGGGTTTAATCCCTGCGGGTTCCAATGACACTGTTTATTGAAGTTTTAAGTGCTGATTTACCACGTGCTCGGCGGTGGAGGAAAACATAGCAAGGAAACCTGCATTTCCGAGTAATAATTGAAAAATATATTTCGAAGACATGTGAAGTCCGCCAACATGCATTGGGGCAGCGCGAAAGACACTTCCATGCCCTAAAACTCTCTCAAAATTGAGAGGAGACCTGTGCCCAGCAGGGGTACGTATATAGGCTATAACTTTACTACCTGTTATGACCTGACTTACGATAGATGGTCCCATCTGATATAACGATCTCATTAACACCAGACGTAAAATATCCGTGTTTTGTGGTATTCCTTAAGGGAGGCCTATGTTCAGCAGTGGTGAAAAAACTTATTTTAAATTAGATTCATTTCTACTGTTGTTTCTTATAGTTCTGCGTTGACTATTATAGAAAAGTTTTATTATTTTGATGTTATTATTTTTTTTATTATACTGAAGTGACAGTCAACCTTACACCTTAGTCAACCTGATAGTAAGTGGCTACTGCATGCCATGGACCCAGAAAGAGAGCTGCAGATGCGTTGTCACTTCCAAAGACTAACATGGAATGGCTCACAACTTGTAATTATACTCTATACCCTTTGAACGGGGACGCAGCTGCTATTTGACGGTAGATAAAATTTAAACGTTGAACATAATGTGGAAAAGGAGCGTTAGACATCGGCGGTGAAGAGTAATGGAGTCTCTGCCGTGTTAAGTAACGGCAATTATTTTCTCACAGAAGAAAATTTCTGTGTAAATAATATGAATCAGATAGATATTATTAAAAAGATCACTTTGAGGAATGTAGCAAACACTTCTTATCGAAGTATATAGCCAGGCTAATGTAGAAAAGGAAGCAGACATTAAACATATTTAAAAGTTACTTCTCTTACTTTTACTGTCACATGTTCAGTTTAACGTATGGAGAATGTTGTACGACGACCGAACTAATTTCATTTCAGCCGTAAAACCCTTTGATGTCGCTCTCTCTAAGTTTGTTTTATTAGTCTCATATAAGACGACGTTTTACAACACATTCCATTTAATCTAATTAGGTTACAAATTTTACATAGCTGAAATACTAAAGTATTTTAGAAATTTCTCTTTTTGTCTGATTTATAAAAAAAGTCATAGACTTTTATTATATATATATATTTATATATATATATATATATATATATATATATTTCTTTAAACTTAAGACATAACTTTTTCTTAAAAATACTGTTCAAGTCAAGTGTTGATTGTATTCATTATTATTATAAACGTAAACTTACTTAGTTTTTATTTATACAGTTAATAATTATAATTATTTTTAATTTAATACAAAATACGATTGTTTGACGTAGCACTGTCGACCAATCTCATTGGTTATATCGATTCCATTCAAATGTTTGCATAAAATTGTAAAAAGTGATAAAAAATAAATAATGAGTTACAGCAACATCTACGTACAATAACATATAAAACAGTTGTACAACAATCTACATATAACAATAGACCCTATAAACTGATAGGCAGGTGTGACTATTAAAGAGCTCAAAATTCGCTTAAGTCAGTTATTTATTGATGTGATAACGATGTATATTTTCCAACTTAGCGAGGACTACTACAACTTTTTCTGTCACCAGAGTGGCGCAACTTCAGAATGTAATAAAATATATGACGGATTTAATACTTCTACCTAACTGCTGACTTGACAGTGACAGTGATTTGACAATTGAAGTAGATGATTACTATAGAACTTACAGCCTACATCCGTCCTCTGCTGTGCTTTACACTTCACTCATTTTTCAATATATCGAGTCGAGCACGATGTTGCATTTTACCGTCGAGCTCACGCTGCTGAGATAGAATCTCACCGAGATAGCGATAAAATAAACAACTATATTGGTGCCTTTACATGGGTTATAGGAAATTTAAAAAATAGTTTTGTCCACCATATTATAGTTATGCCAACGTCTCCAAGTCAGACTGGGAATGTCCTCAGCCATCAAGAGGGTTTTATTTATGTGAAAACTGTTATTTTATATATTTATTAGCAAAGAAACAAAAATCTAAAAAAGAATTAATATAAAAAAATACTTAGTCTTTTTAAAATTTTTGTCATTGGTATAAGTAACAGTTGTATAGTATTAAGTGTGAGGAAGTGGTTTTTAAGGTTTGCGACATGCATATTTGCAATGTAATAAAAACATCATTGCTTAATTTCGAAAGCAATTTACTTGATTGCTCGAATAATCATAAGTTTACTCCTATTTTCTTTATATTTTTGACAAATAGTAAAGTAATAAAAACAAATAAATAATCATAAACTAAATACTTATTTCAATACATGTTATATATATATATATATATATAAATATATATATATATATATATATATATATTAGTATATTTTTGATGAGCATCTTCCTGACAACAGCACAAAATAACAAAAACTGCGGTAGCTCCCCCCGTCTGCCAATCGGCAGCAAATATATTCGGTAGTCCACTGTTAATTTTGAAATGTTGTAATAAATAAATGATTATACCATAAAATACTCGTAAATATTTTAAATCATCGAACTTTAGCCACGGCTTAGTAGCACAGTGGCTAAACGTTTGTCTGTGAATCACGTAAATTTTTGTATGGGCAATGATATGGCATATAAACAAGCAAGGCTTATACTGTTTTAAAAAAATCCGACTGAGTGAAAAATTACAAGTTATATCTATTATACGATTATTTAAGAGCTTTGTCAAAACTTTATTACAACTTTATTTAAAGCGAGAATAGTCGCTAACCAACTTTAAATCGTTATAGATATTAAATGGTCATTCAAAATGAAAAACAGCATGAGCAAACTAATATGATTTACAAAGACCTAATCAATGATACCCCACATGACATTGTTCGTCGGCTTTAATTTTTTTCTTAACATTATGGCGTCAAATTGCATTTTGATTACTGTCATGTCTTTGGTGACACTGACACACACAAGATTAAGACAAATCGATTGACGTAAGAATCATCAAAATCAGGGCACAAAGGAACAAACGATCATTCATATACATACAAACAAACATACATACATATGTGTGTATACTGTGCTAATTAACACATTACAATCCGCAGTCGGGTGATAATTATTCCGTTAAATGTTTGTCGCTCTACGCCTCCAGGATACAGGTTTACAGGTTACATCTTTTTGAAATGAAAAACTTTTTGTGATTTGTTCAATTTTTTGTGAGACTCATTTACAGTTCGAACGAGAGTGCCGAAGTTCCGAGTACAGAAGTTTGCTTGATTAATGAATGTTAAAATAGAATAAGAAGGGCGAGTCAATTTCTTTATTACTTTACAAACCAATTTACGTCCTTAGTTCAGCCAACGCGTCTCTACTAATACTTTTTTTCCACTTAATAATAATTTTATTGACTTTACGTAAAAAAAAAGTTTGACGTTGACTTTTTTAACGCAGTTGACTAGACGGTGATTGATGTGAAATCAATGTTCAAGTAGTTAAAATTTAATTAAGATTTAGAAGTTGGTGCTAAGATATAGTATTTAGAAGAACTAGCTTATCGCCCCACCGTGTTATCCGCGTTTTGTAACTTCTGGACAGTCATGTGTTACGTGAGAGCTCTAACTATCGCATAGAAATTTTGAACGGAATGCTGTAAAAATCGCAGGTTTTAAGTTAGACGGAAGGTCTTTTGAATAGTGAAAACCGATCTAAAAATATTTCTCGTCGCACTCCAGTACATACTTCATCATCAGCCTGCGGTAGTCTAGCTTAAACATAGGTTTCTCTCAAGGCCGCTTAACCTGGTTTTCAGCTACACGCACCCAGTTTCTACCAGCCACATTGCGCAGATCTTCGCTCCATCTAGTCCACTCCATCATACGTCTACTTCACCGGTTGTCTCTTCTGCAACAGACAAGACCAACCCTTTGCCACTTAAGTTTACAAACACCGAAGCCTATGTCAATAGTCTTGATTCTCCTTGTCATCCTCGTTGTGATCCAATTTCAATGATTCTCTTTTAATGATTTCTTAAATTTACGCGAATACTACACATTGAATAATACTATTATTTACGGATTTTATCGCGTTTAATTACTTTAATTTATTTTTATTATGACGTTTCGGGTGCTTTGCAGCACCCATGGTCACGGGGGGGACTGAGATGTTTGACGTCCCAATGTCATAGTTAGTCCGGCTACCTTCAGTTTTTTTTAATATTAATTTTTGCTCCGATTTACGCAAAACGAGCTTATAGTATTATGAAGTCTTGCAGTGGTATGCTTAGGTTTGGGTTTAATTTTGTTAATTATAGGATGCCAAGCAGATGGTAGCACCCAACCATCTTCTCTATTGAAATTTGGATGTTTTTTAATTTCAATAGCCTCGCGTATCATCCTTGTTAGGAATCGATGTTCTTTTGCGAGAATTTGTGGTTTATCAAATCTAATGTAATGGTGGGGACGATCTTGAACATATTCGCAGACTGCAGACTTCCCGGAGCGTCGGTGCTTCACATCAGCTATATGTTCCTTCCGCGGGTTTTTATAGATCTCTTTGTTTGACCTATGTAAGAGAGACCACATTCACAATCTAGCTTGTACACACCTGCATCTTGTAGAGGAATATTACATTTGATGGAGGTAAAAATTGACTAATCTTCTTCAGCGGCTTGTAGTATATCTTAATGGACGCTCGCTTCAAGATGTAGCCAATCTTGTTCGTGACTCCTCTGAAATATGGTAGTAGAGCAGGCGTGCGCTCGACTGGCCGGCTTGACTCGTTCACTGTGACGTAGGCGCGGGACCCGAAGCTTGTTGTTTTGCAATACTTGCTTGACGTGCTGAAGCTCCGCGGCCAGATGTTTTCTGTCACAGCTCCCTCGTGCTCTCTGAAACAAAGATTTACCCACGTAGCTAACTGTGAAGGATGATGGTGAGATTCACCATTTCGATATCGGTTGGTATATAGAGATTCTCTTTTACATAAAATGTTTTCGGGCATGATCCCATATAAATTTAAATTAAAATTTCCATCCCTAAGAGTGACAAAATAGAAGATCCTGTACAATGCCTAAGGAGAACAAATGCGTCAGAAGTCAGGACGGCACTATCTGCCGCTGCCGTTCATATCTCGCTAATAATTTAACCTTAAGGTGCTTGAAAATACTTATATTTGTTTAAAGTTATAGTAGTTAACTTGTTATTACAGTAAATTAAAGATTATATGATATTTAGAAATGAAAGGGTAGGAATAATATAAAAACAACTTAAAATCGTGTAACGTAATTTTTCAATTTTACGACAATGTAAATCTTAAAACTTTTTGGAACTGCAAAAGGAAAGTATAATATACTTATGCCAAGCTCCTACAAACCTCACCGAAGCCAAAGAACTTGTTAATAACTCTTTTAAAATTACCATATCGTGGGTACTTGGCAGTTAAGAAAAAAATTATAAGCAAATCTACTAATTTAATATTTAATTAATAAAACAATTTGCATAACACCATCTATCGATAACATTGGTTAACTATTGTACTTTTTCACTAAGGTATTAGGTATGTTTAGATTTTATATATTTTTTATAAATAATTATCCCGTGATTCATTATTATTTTTTGTTTACTGCATTTAGATACAATTATTTCATTATGGAACAGTATTTTAGATTATTTAATTACATCACACATAAAGCTATGAATACATTAATAGTCTAGACTGATCATGGCCTCAAAGGTACAAATGTCCAGTCCCCTAGTCAACGTGTTCAAAAGAAACTTACCTATTGCTTCGATTACGTCGTACTTAAATGGGGATTGAGCCAGTCTGTCGGAGAGACTTGTTAACTAATGTTTGACTCATAAATTCATCATCATCATTACAGGCTTTCACATATCCAATGACGCAAAAACAGCCTTGAGTCACTTGCATACATTTACTACCCTGGTGTCTTACTAGGTCGTCATTGATACAAGGCTCCTCTCCAAAATCCCTTTCCCAACAACAATATCCCTTTAAAATAAAATGTTTAACACCACCATATAAGCTTTTTAATTCAAGTCATTATAACATATTTATAGTACTTTACTTCAGAATATTGAATAAAACTATTATTTACGGATTTTATCGCGTTTAATTACTTTAATTTATTTTTATTATTATCCCGACGTTTCGGGTGCTTTACAGCGCCCATGGTCACGGGGGGGGACTGAGATGTTTGACGTCCCAATGTCATAGTTAGTCTAACTATGACTAACTATGACATTGCTATTATGCAATTAGCTACGGTAGCCGGACTAACTATGACATTGGGACGTCAAACATCTCAGTCCCCCCCGTGACCATGGGCGCTGTAAAGCACCCGAAACGTCGGGATAATAATAAAAATAAATTAAAGTAATTAAACGCGATAAAATCCGTAAATAATAGTTTTATTCAATGTGTAGTGTTCGCGTAAATTCAGAATATTCTTCAGTTTCACGGATGAATGACACGTACTCGTACACTGTGTACTCAATTTATGGCGGAGAAAGTTGTGCGATCTTTTAACTAATGTTATTTTCGTTTACAAACATTAAACCCTTTGAAGACGAAGTCACAAAGTTTGTTTTATGGCTTCAACATAAAGACGATGTTTTCAGACGTACTATGTATCCTACTTAATTACGTAAGTCCTCCGAAATCTTACTTCATATCGGTTTGAGATGATAAAATATATAAACACAGTGGGTAAAAGAGAGAGGGAGAGGGGAATAGACATTTAATACAATTCATGACCTTATTTTCGCATACACCAGAAAAATGTATCAATATGGAGTGACAAAGTTTATTTTTTATCACGCTACAACAGGAGCAGGAGAAGTGGGTTGGATTTAGAATCGTTTAGCAGGGATTTGGATGAGTAAGGTGTAGTATTTGATAGAGATTTGGTCCCCAATTATAATAATATCACTCGCATAAAAAGTAGTGCAATGTTTACAAGAAAAAAAAACTATTATAACCAAAAATTGGTAAAACATGGAAGAACGAATGCAATAACCTGCAAAAGCTGGATAGCATACACCATTTCAAAGACTAGTGTCACATTATTTTACTTTTATGTTATTTCTATTCTACTGTGGTCCCCTTCTAATAAATTATGTTTTTAAACAATAAAGCAGTCATTATTACATACTTTACGTACGTTTACGTTGAGTTCATTCATTTATTGATAAAATATGAGCTTACAGTATTTACAACTAAATCGCTTATATCTATACCAAACTTGCAAAATAAAATAAAATACACAAGAAAAAAATCATAGATAAATATAAAATATAAATATACAATAAATATACAATACAATATAAATTACAGCCATAACAGTTTATAATGTGATCATATACTTTATCAATAAATGCATATAAGCACACACACACGTGTTGTGTGTGTCGTGTGTGTGTGTGTGTGTGTGTGTGTGTGTGTGTGTGTGTGTGTGTGTGTGTGTGTGTGTGTGTGTGTGTGTGTGTGTGTGTGCGTGTGTGCGTGCGCGTGACGTCATCCAAAATACAGACAACAAAAAAGTTAATATTCTTTTCGTGTAAGGTATTGCCACCTCTGGTGATAAAGTTAATAACCTAAGGTTATTGGTAGTTATGTTATATTATATACATATATTTATGGGTGTTTAATTATATATATGTCCTATTAAATTACCTACTTATATAATAAACGTAAAAGAATTCTTGTTTATTTGATACGTTTTCATTTAAACTCTCAACCAATTTTAATGGACAACTAATAAATAAATCCAAGTATTAAAAAATCGATGTTAATAATACAATTTAAGAACTCTAGACTAATTCTTCAATTCCACTCATATGATCATCTAAATCGAAACTAGTTTCAGAGTCCGTGGTATCAGATTCACTGTCGTCTGCCATATTGATGATAAATAATTCGTCATTAATTGGTCTTTACGCCAGTATTCTTCTTCAGGTCCCTTCACGTGATTAACTTCTTTCTTCCAATCATCTGGATTTATTGACGCCAACTTCTACAAGGTCAAACATTAAATTCTACTTTCTAATTATTCTAAATTCTTTTCTGAAACTCTGTTTGACTAAGTTCCAAACATATTCGATAGGATTGAGGTTGCAGGTATATGGTGGCGATCTTACTACTTCATGGCCATTGTCAGCTATCATTTTGTTGATTTTATAATTTTTAGGTGGTTTATGCTGTTTTAATAATAATAAATATAACTCCGGTTTAGTGCAATTATTTAAAAAGTCGATGTTATGAGCTTGTTGTGTGTCACTCAACCATCACCGGTTTTCTATAACTCATGTTGGGTGGTTTATTTTATTCCTTACTATGATAAGGAGCGTTTTACAATACAATAATTGCTTGGTATGTTGGTTATAAGTTTTTCAGTCAGCCACTTTGTGAAGCTTTCAGCGTTCATTTGATCGTGATAGCTCCCGGTTTTTGTGTCTGCCTTAAACATTAGAAGTGCATTATCTACAAAATTAGTTTCAAGGTCATCATTCCTTCTCAATCCAACATCGGTTGGTGTTTGCCAGCATTTTTTTACAGTGTAGTATGCGAGTATCCATGTTTCATCGAGATAGATAACAAATTTTTTGTTTGCACCCAGCAAATCATTGTGTTTTATGCGTCGTAAATAGTTAGCCCTCCACGCTTGAATTTGGGTAGCATATTTTAAGTCTCTAATAATATCCTAAATTACTTTGGATTATTTTTCTTGATATATTTTCTCTTCCTGTATAATTAAGGTCTTTTTATGCAGCTACCACGATCTTGCGCATTGTAGGTATTTCTTTTCTCATCGTATACATAAAATGAACTATATTTCTTAATGATGTTAAAGAAAATCCGTCGAAGTATTCTTTTCTATGTCTCTTTGCCTTTGTAGGAGTTTTCATTTTGCTGCCACTAGCTGTTACAGGTTCATGCTCTCGTCGAAATTTTGTCCTTGTATTTTTGCAATGCCCGTAGCAAACGCCATACGCTCCGTCACTTTGGTAGAATTTTGTAAAAGATTTAAAATGTCGGTCAAAAGTTGCTTTGAAATTAACATGCCCTCAGTAGTTCTCGAAACATTTTTAGGGCACGGTTTATATTTTGGAGCCCTCTTTCTTCTTTAAAAATAATTGTCCACTATAATTATTTCACGAAGACGGCTGTTAATTACTTACTTACTCATTGTAACAGAATAAGTATGATAACAATAACAGAACTTAACAACAAAAATAAGACAGGATAACGAAAATAAACAGCTATAAAAAACACGTGGTGGAGGTACTTTATACGTGTAAGCGTTGGGTGACCTTGCGAACAGTACCTACCAGTTCTACTACGTCAGTAATATGGCTGCCAGTCGAAATATCAAAGTGCGGGGCTAATACATGCCTGTACAAGCCACAAACCTAAACTAAAATTCCAATATCAACAAGCGATACTTGCAGAGAACTCCTATCGGCTATTAATATGTTATACGAACCTTGTATTTCCGTAAAGACCGGACATTACTGCAAAATATTTGAAAACATAATGATGAAAGATGAAGCATAGACATATGAATGTAAAGAACTATAAATATTAGATAGAAAGTATTCAAAATTTAGACTGCAAATATAAACTCAATTTTTAATAAACTATATTAGGTAAGTTGCAGTCAACTACTTAACTTCTATTGTTTACGTTTTATTATGAAATCTTTCTAAAATTTCTAAAATAGTATCTAGTACAAACTTTCATGCTTCATTATTTTTCATAGGATAGGGTAACCAAAGTCCATCTGAAGGTAAGTGTTTGCTGTGGCCCACAGACATCTTTATCTACGAGTATCCTCGATTATGAATCAAAATGCGGATGCACTGTCACCCCTGAGGACTAACATGGAATACACATTTTCCAGTAAAAAGGGTCTCCGGTTTTCTATACTCAACATACGAAACACAAGAGCGTTTAACTAATGTTTTACGCTGGTATTCAGTGAGAGCATGGTCACTCCGCGGTCAAACCAACCATTCAATTTTACTAATGTAATGTAATGCATGGCTCTACCTCGTGTAAAATCTCTGTACGTCTGAGCGGCTGAATCAATTTTCAAAACACTTTTTCCATTCTCCTTCAGACACCTATCCCATTGCTTGCTTAACGCCGTTCTTACATTATCTGGCAATGAAAACTCTATTACTTTCAGCTGAATAAAAGAAGTTATACGATGCTAAATCAGAGTGTGACACAAAAGCTCGACCGGTATGTCGTCCAGGAAGTTTCTTGTTGTGAGTGCTGAGTGAAAGGGTGTGTTGCTGAAGCAATAGCTCTCAGAGCCCCTTATTTCGTTGCATCTTGCTTACAGCAGTGAACACTACCGGTAAGTATGGCAAGTCAAAACCGGCGGTATATAGCACAAAACTGCTATTTTACGCTGGTATTGTGGGAGATCGTGGTTCGTCGTCGGTCGAGCGGACCGGTTGAAAATTTCAAAACTATACCTTACAGTTATAAAAGAGCGGATAACGATGGGTGATAAGATAGAAGATGAAGAAATAAGATAATTATAGATTACTTTCGTGTTTTTATAGATGTCAATCTATACAGAAAGTTTCATATGGCAGCTGCTCACAACGTTTCCCGTAACGGGCACGTGTTAAATCTTTTAAATCTTTAGCCCTTTCCCACTACTTTTGTGAATAAAAATACTATCGTGGGAGAAGCCGCGGGAAAACTAATAATGAACAATACAGTACAATACATACTTTCTAAATGAAACGTTCGCTTCATATATGAGGATAATTTATTTATTTGTTTGTTTAATGGTATCTTTATTAAATGGTACCCATAACTAATATTAATAATACTACAAATCATAAAACTATGCCCATTAATATACTACGAACAACAGCAATAAACATAGAGAATATATAAGTCCGTTTTTTTAGTGTCTGCCGAAATTAGGTAGAATAAAACATAAGACTTCCTACGATATCCGTCGTAACGGGGATATTTTACAATTTTATTTATCGAATATGGGAGATAAACCAGCACACTGTCCATCTGATTATAAGTGGATGCTGAGGCCCACAACGCAAATGCGTTGACACGTCAAGGTACAACGTAAGATGGAATGCCTTATTTCCAGTAAAAAAGTTCTCCAGTTCTCTACAAACATCATACAAAATGCAGCAGCACTAAGCTGCTATTTTACGCTGGTATTCTCTGAGAGCGTGGTACGATCCCGGTTGAGTCGACCTATTCGTGCTACAAACATAATATAGCAGCTACAGCGTGGCTCTACCACGACTAAAATAATAATTGAATTTTATATAACTAAAGGTAATGTCTGCGCAGGTTGGTTGTTGTGTTATATATTATCGATTTAGATTCAACATGCAAATGCGTTATCACGCTTGAGTAATGACATTGCTACCAGCAGCATTAAGTATATTTTTGTGCGATCCAGAAATACCGTCATCTATTCATCACTTCTGTATTTTTTTTAAATCAACATCTCAGGTGTAGTGTCATTAAAAAATAATTAGAGTTAATCTGTATACACTTGGAACGCACGTTAGATAAGGTATCCCACCTTATATAACGCGAGTTACACTGTCTGTGTACAAATTGACATTTTAATGTTTTGAGTAAAGTTTGTAAGCTATTTCTTTGGTACGTGACGCAGCTATTCTCTTTAAACAAACGTGTGTTATTCTGATATTTATAAAAATTAAAAAAGGAAAAACACATCCTATAATTTTTTTAATAGATCTAGGCGACATAATTTCTTCAGAAAATAGTTTTATGTTTTTTTGTTTAGATACAGATTTTTGGTTACACTTTACACCGGTGACTGTGTAGTAAGTCTTTATTTCTCTCTTCAGCCTGTTTGTTTGAATGTTTTATGAAATTTAAGGATAGTATCCTAGTGACTAAATTACACTAAAAGACAAACTATTTTATAAGAATACAGAACTACTTTATAAGAATACAGAACTACTTTATAAGATAAAATTTCAAAAATTTCTTTAATTAAATTATACACGACAAGTAAATTGTTTGATAAGTTCATTTTAGAAAGTACATTTTATTGCTAGGATGGCTTTCATGTCGCTAAAAACCAAGTTCCTATAGACTTGACGTTATGGTTTTGGCTTGAAAATGCTAGTAGACATGCTACATAAGAATAAATTTGCTATATGAATGTGTGACGTGGTTAATTGTGTAAGGAAACTCGAATAATGGCACCTTATTTATAAACCGAGTAATTCCTATATCGCTAGATTTCGTAGCAGAAGTAAAACGTATTCACTAACGAACACTATTTTCCTAACGTAGATTCCCCCCGTCAATATCCATGCTAGTCTAAATTGGGAACAATAAACCCTCATCGTTTCTGTTTCTCGGAGATTCAATACTAAGCTTTAGAAAATAATATTACAACACTGTTATGTCTAAATTCATTATATCTTATTTTTAATAATTATATTTGTTAATATTTAAAAAAAAGTTAGATTAAAGCGTGTTCCTACTCCTTGGATGACGGAGTGTTTGGATAGTAATGATAACACGGATTAGGGCCTTGCTTCTTTTTAGAAGGGAATGAATGGAGGAAAGTTGGATAGCCTTTAAGTTATGTAGGAATCAATGCATCAGATGGTATGTAACGCTTAACGCCGTTATATATATATATATATATATATATATATATATATATATATATATATATATATATATATAGCGGCGGAACGGGTAGTCTTGGTTCTTGGCTTTGGCGTGGTACGGTGCACTTGTTGTATTCCGCTACTAGCTCATCCTCGACTCTTCGAATAATTAATTCGTGGAAACGCATTAATTATTATTCTCAGCTATTAAATTAGTATTTATAGTTAGATGTGATCAGTATATTTCATAGTTGTTTTTTTTATAGAAGAGGGGGCAGTTAGGTGACTACCGCCGCCCATGATCAACCGCAACACCAGTGGAATTGCAGGTGTGTTGCCGGCCCTTTAAAAAGGAGTAAGCTCTTTTCTTGAAGGTTCCCAGGTCGCATCGGGGACATATTCATTACTTTTCATAGTTGTGTAAAGTAATAAATTGTAAATTAATTCATTTAAAAAAAATGTCCTGCTGGGTTTCCTGATGGTTCTTCCCAGGACAGAAGTTTTCTTCCAACCGGTGGTCATAGTACTATATTAAAATAAAAATGATTGTATTCTATTCCAAAAGCCTTTTATGTAAAAACCCTACGATACACATTATTAGTAAATACCTATCTGCATATATTTACACATGGTACGTTATTCGAAACAAATGTCCATTTAACAGTCTCATTCATATTGCTAGACATAAACACAATGTAGTCCAATAATATGCTCTAAATTATGGTAAAATAAAGCTAATAATTGTAAGAGAAATATAATTTTAAGTTCAGTTGCAAAGGAAACTGATCCGACATTAAAGTCTTTGTAATCACAGCTTATCAGAACATTTCCATTTAACGGTCTGCGAAAGTATCTCTCTCAGCATACAAAGTAATTGGAATTTCTCGGCCTATAAAGCTAGTGGGGTTCATTTTAAGCAGACATATTATATCGGAAAGAAATATTGATCTCTGTCTTGAGTTTTTTATCTATATGAACAATTAGTCGAAGCCACAATAATAATAAATAAAATTTCTTGCATTTAAAGTATTTCAAACTAATATTATTTTGTTTTATAATAATGTTCTAATACTTGACAGAATAACTACGAATTTTACATACTTTTTACTACGTAAAATCAAATTTCCTCGAATAAAATAGACATGAAAGTATTTCAGCTTCCACGTGAATGTAGCTGCGGGCGGAAGCAAGTAATCTATAAATATACATTATATATATATATATATATATATATATATATATATATATATATATATATATATATATATATATACGTACAAATTCTACAGCAAGTTGCACGCTTACTAAAGTTGCAGCACGTATAGATTGGCCCGACCGAATAATAACCAGGGAGAGGTCTCTCAACGTTAAATAGCAGCTTAATGCTAATGTGATACCTATGCCCCTTTTAGGTCTAACTTATAGGGTATAATGCACTTGCTGATTCCCACTCAATGTGGACTCAGTAGTCACGGAAAAACTTATAGCAGCTGAGGTCGGTGATCCAATTCATAATTTACAACTTAGAAATTTAAAACGATCGTTTTTTTGAAAATTAGACCGAATTTCTGTAACAATGAACTTGATATTTCGGAACACTGTGAAATCTTAGCTGCGCATACTAAATTTAAATTTACTGTAATAAAAGAGCATTCTGTATTTTTTAGAGATATTCCCTAAAATCGGATGCATACGATACGATTAAACAACGCGTATGGTGACTGCAGACCATTTTTACTGAAATGGAGGCATTCCACCTTTATCCTCACGGGTCACAACGCATTTACATTCTGATTCGTAATCGAGGTTAGACTGATGTAAATATCTATAGGTATGTCAGTAACCACTTACCACCAGGTGGACTGTGTACTCGTTTTTCATCCTTATCTTTTTCCGCAGCGACTTGTACCGTAAGGGACTGTAGCACTGCCCAAATTTCGACGGATTCGAAGGCTTTTTCATAGTCCACATACGCAAGGCAACGTGTCAGATTGTACTCTTCGGTCTTCTGTACAATCTGCCGCGGGGTGTATATGCTTTTTCAGAAACCGGCTTATTCGAGAGGCTGGAAGCCGTCGAGTCTGCGTGCGGAACAATTCGCAACGACTCACGAAAACAGCACGTAGACGCGGCTCAAATGGAAATCGATCTGTAGTTCTTCAAGAGAGCGTTATTGCCTTTCTTGAAGAACAAGACCACCGCATTTCTGCTCCACGTCTCCGGAGTAGTGCCACCATGTAGGACAGAATTGAAGAGCTTCTGAAGGACTTTAAGTACCGGTGTTCCACCCGCTTTCAGAAACTCTGCTGTAATTCCATCCTAGCTGGGGGCCTTGCCGTTTTTGAGGTGCTGGAGAGCAATTCTAATCTCGCTCAAATGATATTATTGCTATTTTATGTAATGGTTTAGAAAACCCTTATTTTTTATTTTATGGATATCTAAGTAATTTTATTTAGCTACACATCCATTGCAGCCTATAAAGTCAACTGAACTGAACAAAGGCCTGATCATAGATTGCTTTTTACAGGGGCTGTTGCCATGATAGGCAGACTGGTTAGCCACAGCAATATTTTAATTATATTGTGTTATTTCCAGGAAGATGATGCTCAATATATCCTGTTTCAGTTTTCCTCGATCACCTCTTACGACACCCACGGGATAATATGGGATAGTGACTATTCTTACACAGCCACTACATGTTCAGTATGTATGGCATTATAGTAATATATGTAACAACAATATTTTTATTCAGTTTATAAAGCTTACTGTCAATAAGTAAGTAATAAATTGAATTTTAAATTGACCTATAAACAGTAAAATAGCTTTCCGTTCGCTGAGTTACGTTGATTTATGGGATGGTTTACGTTAACCAATTTGTGCCGCTAACATACTGTGACGGTCCATTATTATTATTAATAATTAATAATTATTTCTATATAAAGCCGTCACAGTTTATCATAGAATTAATATTTTAAACAATTAAAACACATTAATAAGCACTAAGTTAAAATATATTTCAGACATTAAGTATTATAGTTAATTAAAAGCTTAATGTTGCCTTTCGTATTAATAAATTTATCGAAAACTTTGTTCAAATATTCGAAATGTATTTAATGATAGAAATACAAAATTATAATAGTCAAAATATAACAATAATAATGATAAATAATATTTATAAACAAATTTGAAAATTGGTCAAATATTGCCTAAACTATTGAGCGAGTTCGTGTAGAGTAGCAGCGTGTTTATGTATACATGGAGGGTAATCGTGTAAAGATTGCTTATCTATATAGCTGCTGGAGACGCATATCCAAGGGTGTACATATGTATGGGATGGTCGGGACACCGACTGCTATAGTACTGTTGCACAATATATAGTCTTATATTAAGGACTTGTGATAGTAATGTCTATGTACAAAAGCGTTACTATAGAAGGGCTCTTTGATGCATAAGCATTACAATATTAGAGTTGTGGGTTGAAGGCCCATATATTAAAGACATGTATATATTAATAGAAATTGGATTTGAAAAGTATTATTATAGTGGCGTGTAGACTGCATCACAGCGTCCGAGACCGAGGTAAACTTGGACTCGCTAACCGATGTGTCCTAAACATATTATCTTGTGGTGCCGGTGAAAAACGGGTGTGTTGTAGCAATACGGCTTGTCCCACCCATTGTGGCACCCATTGTGGCACCCATACCGTTTGTGGATGGCGGCTTAGCTCATAAAGTTATGATACTTCGGCTATCTTTCGGATTGAGATGTGTTTGGTAGCACCTTTAAGTGTAACAAGCATACTCAACTCCATGTCTTAGTGCATGAGCGCTATGATACGTGGAGTTTTGACTACTGTCGTCATAGTATTGTGCTACTATGATACGCTGGTATTATTTTTAGTTAACGACAATACCAATTTTGTAACCAAAGTCGAAAGGGATCATGTGGGTGTGTTGTAAAGGGTTCGCCATCCGTATGATAGTTGCATTGATGCCTACTGCTACTTAGGAGTATTGCGTATTGTAATCGATCTGCGGGTGTGCTGCGCCAGATTCGACGCATCTTGTGGTTCTGGTCGATGGAGGTATACGGGTGGTGATGTCAGCTGTCATCCCGGCGAAATTCGTATTGTTGTATGTTGCGTTTTGCAGCATTGCGTCTCTGCGATGGTTGTTTGGCGGGTCGCTATTCTCAATGGCACTCTCTGCGTCTTAGTTTAACTCACTGCTAAGAAGCTTTGCCCAAGTCGGGCCCCTCCATTACGGGGCTGCAAACTGTCTGACCTCCATGATGTTTTATATAACAACATAATAATATATCTTTGTAACTTTCCTACCGTTGAATGATTAAAGGCAAAAATTGTTGGTGGGTGCGACAAACATGATCAAAAATGAATATACTCAACGTCAGTGACACAAACCCTTACTGATAGCAAATTACTACTATTATCTTATAACTGCCTTTTGGATATATCTGCCGTTGTATTTGTTGGTGGAGCATATATGTCGACCTCATGCGGATGGTAGCTGGAGGGAGGATCTGATGAGACTCTCAAGGCTGCGGTATTGTATTCTGTATGGCGCTTACACGTATTGACATGCGCAATTTCGGTTGTGTGCCTACGCACTACGAAGGGGCCAAGCCCTCTTTCTCTTTTACTGGTTCGCCAGTTATGTTGCTGTGGACTACGGTCCGGTTCCTATCTTAAAGTCCACATTAATAATGTAAACCTGATACAAGTGGAATTGGGACGATAATAACAATGTTCTTAACTTTTCTCCAGCCCTGTCTTCATGAACGGGGGTTCACTTAGCTTATAAGGCACTAGCAACGGCTTTCAATTGCTCTAGTTAATATTAAATTAATTAATAATATTAAATAAAATAGACGATCACGCCATAAATATTACAAACGGCCTATTACTAAACATTTAGAATGATCGTAGGGAAAGATCAAAACATATTTATTTATCCCGGTCACATATATGGATATAAATAGATATAAAAGGTAATTATCCCGGCCACATATATGGATATACATAGAAATAAAAGGAGAAATTAATATCGTATAATCAATAATATACAATAAGGGGGGGGGAGAAATTACAATACGATAGGTTTGTGATGCGAATGTAACTACATTTTTAAAATATACATGTCGGCATTACATAAAGAGATTATTTATTAAAATAAAAATAGTGTTCAACTTGGTCTCCACACTGCACTATATAGTCAGTATACAGTAGCTACAGTTCAACCACACATTATTCGTACGTCTTGATCATAGTGGCCAAAACTTACATGATAACGCCAAAATAAGTAAACCATCAGCAACACTGCTTATTTTGAAGGAACATACGGCAGCCTCTACACAACACGACCTTCTTTTAGTGTAAGTAATAATCACAACAGACAACAACACTGATTAAGAATCGTATAATGACTGCCCTTTAAATGAACGAATGCCACAGATGCGATGTCACCTCCGAGGCTAAAGTCGGAATGCCTTAGAGACTGTAATACCCGGTAAAATCCATTCTGACACATTTTACCCTTCACATTGGAACGCAGCAGTGCAGGGACTTTTGCTTAGCGGTAAAACAGGTAAGGGTAGTATCTACTTAGATAGACTCCTAGGCAGAAGAGGATTATGCTACTACCTAGTCATCATAATCAACATCATTCTTTCGAGATGGAAGTTGTTTTACGATCAGTGTGACAAACGAGCACATCATTCTTTTCATCATTTTTCTTACGTGGTAGAGCCACGCTGCAGCTATATTATGGTTGTAGCACGAATGGGTCGGCTCGACTGGGGGAGGACCACGTTCTCGCAGAATACCAGCGTAAAATAGAAGCTTAATACTGCTGTGTTTAGTATGGTGAGTGTAGAGATCCGGAGATCCTTTTTTTTACTGGAAACGAGGCATTTCATCTTAGTCCTCAGGGGTGACAACGCATCTGCGTTTTGATTCTTAATCGAGGATAAATGTATATTTCTATGGGCCACGGCATCCACTTACCATCAAGTCGACTGTGTACTCGTTTGTCACCCTTATTCTATAAAAAAAAAAACATAGTCCATCTGATGGTGAGTGAATACTATGACCCATAGACATCTACATTTATCCTCGATTAAGATTCAAAATGCAGATGTGTTGTCACCCCTGAGGACTACGTTAGAATGCCTGGTTTCCAGTAAAAATGTCTCCAGTTCTTTACACTTCCCATGTAAAACAGTAGCATTTAGCTGCTATTTCATGCTGATATTCTGTGAGAGAGAGATCTCTCCCCAGTTGAAGCGACACATTCGTGCTACAACTATACTATAATCTACTAACTATACAACTATTTTATAAGCTGCAGCATGTCTACCACGTTTTCTAAATCGTTTAATAAGTCTCGTTTAATAATATTACATTCTTTGGTACAATTGTATGTAGTTTGCTCATAGCATCGAGTGAAGCAACATTTGAATCAAACTATGATCTAACAAGTTGCAAACTGGGTTTATACGTGTAGAGATGCTGCAGTTATATTAGTAATATAGTTGTAGCACGAATGGGTCGGCTCGACCGGGGAAGGACCACGCTCTCACAGAATACCAGCGTGAAATAGTAGCTTAATGCTGCTGTATTTCGTATGGTGAGTGTAGAGAACCGGAGACCCTTTTTACTGGAAACGAGGCATTCCATCTCAGTCCTCACGGGTGCCAACGCATCTGCATTTTGATTTTTAATGGAGGATAGATGTAGATGTCTATGGGCCGCAGCAACCACTTACCATCAGGTGGACTGTGTGCTCGTTTTTCACCCTATTCTATAAAAAAAAAAAAAAAAAACTGGGTTACGTGATTAATTATATTACTAAACTTCAGTGCTGCTGTTAATTTAATTTTTCTTAATTATTGGCCAAAGCTTACTAGTTTAGTTATTAATTAGTCTACACGTTTGCAAAATAATAACATATAATTAGTTTATCTATTCTTTTGTAATGTAACATTCTACGGAGTATCAAATAGCTGCATGAAGGAGTAGAGTACTAGAAATTAAATATTTAACGATTTAGTTAATGACTTACGCTTTTTTATTCTTTATTTAAATAAGTAGTTACGTACTTAAAGCGTATGTTAGATTGTATGATAAATACTGCCTTTTCAAAATGTGTCGGATATGTCTTACAGATTTCAAAGTTCAAAACTTCTCAAAGCGAGCATCAAATGAAACTCAATTACGTACTCCACACACACTTCGCTGAATGACAGATCTTTCAAAGTAAAATATTATACGTTTCAACAATATACGGAGATTTTCATTTTTCGCATCAGCAGTTTTATGGCCACTCTCTTGCTAGTGTTTGCAGATTGTTCTTTAACTTTCATTTAATTCTAAAGTCCCATACAAATTAGACTTATATGACTAAAGTTTCTTAGATAAACATTCTTTTGTAACATCTACTTTCAATTTGTAAAAAAAATTTAGTAAGTACCTTTTTAGTAGACTATGAATAGAGATATAAACTATTTCTGCAATTTTCAATACAATGGACATAAAAATATACCTAAAATAATAGCTCAAATAATGGTATCATTATAAAAAGAACATAAAACAACGAGATTTTTTTTCTCACTAAAACGTTTTTTTTTCTTTAATTTCTATGTGTGTTTCTTTTCTTTCTATATGTGACCACTAAATTTGATTATTAAATACGATTAATGTCACCAATTATTTTAATATTAAGTTTTAGTTTTTCGAACATATAGGTATATGTTGTATTGTGACGGTTAATAACCAATAAAAATTATTAATTTATAAATAAAGACGTCTCAAAATGTCATAAATTAATATATTAAACAATAAAAATGCAGTAATAAACCTACTTAGTTACAATAATTCATTTCTAACATTAAGTATTATTGTAAAATGAAGGCTTAATATCCGCTCCAAAAAATCATTAACTTTACTAAAACTCTGCTCAAAAAAATCAAAAGGTAACTGCTATCAACACATGAAATTTATTTTATTAATATCTTAAAACTAATGTTAAAAATTTTAAAATAATATTTCTCTGTAAAATGATTTAACGTATAGAACCTCCACACAAAGCTTGCACCAAATCCAAGGGTCGATTTTTCCAGTACATTTATTCTCTCTGAGATCTGCCAAAGATGCATACCTACTTCAGTCAGACATACATAATTATATATGTAAGAAAGTCGATCGCGACTGACTACAGAAGTACTGTTGTACAATGTATTAGTTCCATATTAAGGACATTTGATATTAATGTCCATGAATCAAAAGTAAACATGTGAAAGGTCTAAAAAAGCATTATATTGAGAGAAATGGGACTTGAAAAGGATTAATATGGTGTCGCGTAGACTGTATTACCGTGACCGATACCGCGGTATACGTGGACTCGATAACCGATATATCCTAGGCATATCATGGTAGTGCCGGTGGTAAGCAGATTTGTTGTAGCAATACGTCTTGCCTGGGGGCATCGCGCACCTCTTCTCAGAGTAGCACATTGCGTTATGATACTCTTATGTCGGATCTTTCGAATTAGGAAGTGCATACTCGAATACTGTACAACAACAAGTGTACTCAACTCCATTTCTTAGTACAATAGTCTTATGACACATGGATGTTTGGAAACTGGTGTCATAGTACCGTGCTATTACGATGTTACAACGTTGGTACTATTTTCAGTTAACAACTTTGGGTACTATTTTCAGTTAACAACTTTGGGTACTATTTTCAGTTAACAACTTTGGGTACTATTTTCAGTTAACAACTTTGGGTACTATTTTCAGTTAACAACTTTGGGTACTATTTTCAGTTAACAACTTTTGGTACTATTTTCAGTTAACAACTTTGGGTACTATTGTCAGTTAACAACTTTGGGTACTATTTTCAGTTAACAACTTTGGGTACTATTTTCAGTTAACAACTTTGGGTACTATTTTCAGTTAACAACTTTGGGTACTATTTTCAGTTAACAACTTTGTTACCAAAATCGATAGAGATCATGTGGTTGTGCTGTGAAGTTTGTTCCATCCGTATGATAATTGCATCGATGTTTATTGCTTCTTGCAGTATTACAACTTGTGATGGATCTGCGGGTGTGCTGTGCCTAATTCGACAAAACTTGGGGTTTTATGCGGGTGCCATGTCTGCTAAGATCGTATGTGGGACCTAGGGATGGAGTAAGTTCGACGGTAGTTGTATTATTTTACATAATCTTATGTATAGGCTTCTACTCCGTTCACATGTTACACCCTATTTTAAACGGTAAAAACGATCATCCAGTATATAATGGTACACGGTTGATGGAGTACATATGTCGACCTCAAGTGGGTAGTAACTGGAGTGAGGTGATTCTCAATGCTGCGGTCGATACAATACTTAATTTCGGAGCAGTAGACTCATGATACGCTTTGCGGCTAGATGCCGTGCTGATTATACAATCGACGGTGATCCTATAGAAGTACATCACGTCTACAGGAACGATAGTCTGGCACGTTGTTGCGCTCATGGAGGTCTTTTTATGACCAATGTGCCTTAATGTGAGGAACATTCATTGTGGCTGGATTTGATCGTATTCTGTAAGGCATTTACAAGCATTTACAAGCGCGACTTCGGCCAATGTACGTACTACCCTAGCCAAGCCCTATTTCACTAATTTACCAGTTTTTTGCTGTTACATCACTACGATGCACGCCATTTTACATGCCTATCAAAAAGGCCGTGCATTACTAATCTTCATATTTCAATCACACTAGAATAAATTGTGATGAGCGAAATAAGTACAAATAAAAAAAGACAATTTGAGGTAAAACTAACAATGCTCGAATTAAATGACCCGGGGATTTTAAGCAGTTATTATGTATTATGTTATGCAAGTGAGAATGAAATCTCAGCCATTATTTTTTATCTTTGTTTCATTAAGGCTTTATTTTTATCCGGAACTCATTACAACCGAGATATTTTCTTTGTCTTATATTTTTTAATTTTATTTTTATGTTTGTCATCTTTTTTTATAATTTAGCATATATATTTCGTGATACATAAACTAAACTTAATACAACGAAAATATATTGTTTATTGTCAACGCTAAAATATTTAGGTAATACAAGGAGAAATTTCACGGAAAATTTATTGCCATGCATTAAATTATTTATCGATTTTCAACCGACGAAAAAAAACGGAGGAGGTTCTCAAGTCGACACGTATATTTTTTGTTTTTTTTTTTTATTTATGACGCATAACTTTTTACAGAGTGGTCCGATTTTGATAATAATTTTTTTAATGTATAGGGTATACCTCGAAATTGGTCCCATATTATATAAATAGGTAGTAATAGGTATATATAGGTTTAATTTATTGTTTACTCACAGATTTTATTGCTGAGATGTGTATTACAACATTACGTAATAATTACATTACATTACAAAAAAACGTCACGATTTATTTGACCGTACGCTGAGCTTTAGACCTGTCAGTCTCTTGTGTGTAGACCTCTCAGTCTCTGCATTTCTGCTGAAGCTCGTTCACCGTGAGCTTTGTGTAATACCTCATTTGGCTCTAGATCAGATAATGCAAAACCGTCAAGTGTTTTTTACTATACTCAGTGCCACATATGCCTGCCTTTTGGCAAACACTTTGTTTCCAAGGTAGATTACAGCTTTCAAAAAATAATGGTTAAAGTTGGATTATATAACAGTTAATAGCTAAAGTAAGGTAAGTAGCTATTTTAAAAATAATCAAAAATTAAGCATGTTGTAATTAGTTGATTATGGCCAAAAAATTAAAAAAAACTTTTTAGCAAAAAATAAATAAATCACCGAAAAAACTGAAAAGCAAAAAATAAAAAACCTTTTTCTTTTACCTTAATAACAAAATTCTTAAACTAATGTAAGTGTGCCTAAGTATATATTTTTAATTATTATGAGTTTTTAATTAACCTTAATAACTAAGTTCTTATGTAATTTGAATTTAAAACAACATATAATTTATGAATGTTTTGTGGCATACCTTGGGGGAGGCCTATGTTCAGCAGTGGACTTGTGAAGGGCTGTAATGATGATGATGATGATATAATTTAAAATTTTTTCAATCCATTTAATACCAAGTCCATCCAAACCAACCAAATTAATTAAGTCCCTACTTAAGGGTCCTTCTGTTTTAAGTTATAACGTAATTAGCTACATTGTACTCGGTAATAGGGTAAGGACGTGGTATCTGTGAGGATGTTTAGGACAGACCAGCTCAGCAATGAGTGGAACGACAGCCTACAACATGCACAGTAGGAAGATTTGGACATCAAGCTGATTCCGTAATTTGTGAGGGCCAGTTCTCCTAAGACCAAGTGGAGCGACGTCTCAGCAATGAGTTCACCCATAAAAGCTATTGGGCCCAATGTGACAGCTTGCTGATTCAGGATCGAGTCCTATGTCGTAAATGGGAAAATGGTCGGGGTGGCCGCTGTCATTTGCATATGGTTGTCCCTAAAGCTAAAGTAGCGGATATTCTATAGTTCTACCACAATGGTTGTTCTGGAGGCATTCTGGGAGTTAACAAACTCTACTGAAGATCCGAGAATGGTTTTACTGGGTCCACTGTCGTGAGGATTTTGAGGACTGGTGTCGCAAATTTACAAGTTGTGTGGCTGTAAAGGGACTTCAGACTCGTAGTAAAGGTGCATTGAACTTGTACAATGTTGGTGCAACGGAGGTAACGAACTTACATCTTATAAATTTAATACGTTAAAGAACGCGCGTAAGCGTAAAATTTTACAAAATGTCAAAATACGCGGCTAGTCTATGCTTATTCAGTCGTTAAACTAGCTACCGCTAAGAATTAACTTTTATTCCGAGAGTAGATTCGGATAAGTTTATTCACTCCTTACTCTATGTTTATTAATACTGAAATCAGATATTTTAAGCTTTAAAATAAGAGTAAAGTTAATCTTGCTTAGGTCTATGTGCTGTAACATGCTATTTTGTCACAAAATAACGTATCACCATCATTATTATAGACTCTATAACAAGCCTACTGTTAAACATAGGCCTCCCCTAAGGACTACCATAATACACACCCTTGAGCCACTGTTTCCTGCACGGTTCACCAAGTAGCTGGGAGCTCGGAGTGTAGGGGCTCAGAGGGAGCCGCCCTAATGTAAGTGTACACATCCAATATTGCAAGTTTCAATATCTAATATCGAATTGTAATATATCTTCAAGATAAATGGTATTTGCATGCAATTTAGCTAAAATGTATGGTTCATCAATCATTATTGATTTATACTGACAGACTAACTGTTCTGTTGTATTCGTGTAGTCGACAATGACCACTTACCGCTTTTTATTAAAACCAATAAATAGATACAATTGCTTAACGAATTGCCTATACTCTAACTATCACTTTTTAGTTTATTTAAAAATGGTTTATGATTGTTTGAAGACACATTACAAAGACATTGTCTAATGAATAATTTTTATCTTATATTTAAGTACACTTTTTATCATTCACGAATCTGTCGAATAACCTAACGTAACGAGTATCTATTTGGGTAATCACATTTTATAATTTTTCCAAATTCTCAAATTGCCAAATTTATGTGAAATACTCTTAAAACCTATTAAACAGATAGGCATCTAAAAGATAATCTGAATTTGGCACGTAGATGTAAAATAAGATGATAAACAATGATTTGACGATGAAAACAGGAAGCCTAATGTAACTACTCGAATAATTTAAAGGATGTAACTGAAATATAACTGAGAGAGTGTGATACGTACTAATGACCGTAATTATCACGAGATGTAATTAAGGAAGGCCTAAGCTAACCATATTTGTAATTGATATATTGTATGCTTACATTTGCTAGATAAAGTACTTGTATGCAAGATCAAAGACATAAGAGCAACAAGGTATTTTATATAAGTAATAGTGGCAAACGAGCACACATTCCAACAGATACTGTGACAAGTAGACACGTACATCTATCTTCGATTTAGAATCCAGATGCAAATGCTACTCTTAAAGGTTAAATGAAAAACATCGTTACCAGCAATGAGGGCCAATAGTCGTCACCGATCATATGAAACTTAATATGCTTTTATTTTGCGCTGATGTTCTAAGAAAGTGTGATCCATCTAGTCAACGGGTGCGTTTGGCAGAAAAAAGCGCTAGCAAGCGCTTGTAAGCAAAATGGCGATCGTAAGCGGTAAGTGCTGTCAAATCGTAAGTAGCTATTTTCCTCTAGGACACGATGTCAGTTTTAACCGAGAAACCTAACCTAATTTAAATATATGTTTGTAAAGTATTCATATTAAAAACTTACCAATCATGAATTTTTAATAACATGTATATGTTTATTCATGTCATTATATTACTTAAAACTAATATTGCACAAAACAACTTATAAACTCTACTTCAAAACAAACAAATTAAATAAGCAAAATGGCGGATAGTGTCAGCGCTACTGAAGTAGCAATCGTGTCCTGGCCGAAAACTATTTTAGCGCTTGTAAGCGCTTGCTAGCGCTTTTTTCTGCCAAACGCACCCAACCTATTCACATTGTAGCAATAGTAAAGTTGCGGCGTGGATATACTATTAAAAGAATTGTTGCAGAGTGTATAATGCTCCACAATATTAATTTTTGTAAGTAGTACACTACGTACTTATTCATTATCATCACTACAGTCCTCTACAGTCAAGAGAGTATAGTCAACAGTATTTATGTAAGTACTATTTATTTCGATAATATTTATAACGTGACAGGAATTGATATTTCGATTTTCTCGTTTACTTTAGGAAATCATTACTCAATGTCAGTTCCATGACGCACGGATTTAATACTCACAGAGGTCAGATTTCCATTTCCGCGTCAGCGATTCCAGCTGTTCACTGATATCACTCGATGTATAAAATGCACTCAAATATTACTAAAGTATTCATTTAAGCGTACAATTTAAGAAGTACCTTAATTCATTATTTATTGACCATATAGAATTTAGTCTGTAGGTAATTTAAAACATTGTTTTTAAAATAAAAAAGAATTCGTAATAAGGTACCATAAGAAGCGATTTCCAGAAAAACTTAAGCTTCTTAAAGATTAAGTTATAATCATTATACTTACTATTGTCGGTGAATTTTTAATTTAGTAATAAGCTTCCCTATCATCCACTCCATTTCTGAATTTAAAACAACATAACTTTTTCTTCATCATGTGCTACCAGACGTCTCATATGTCTGCATATATAAATGCATCTCACACACGTCGCCGGTGTCGATATTACTATTATGTAATGTGTATCTATACATCTATATTTAAATAAATCTGTAGAAACATTAAAATATTAGAATTACATACACGACGTACGTAATTGAATTATTTTCTGGAAAAAATAAGTCCAGGGAACTAAACAAAAGATTCTAAAGCCGAATTAGTAGTTTTTAGAATTTTTGTCAGTCTCTCTATCTGACTGTCTGTCTGTGTATTCACGATTAATGCAAAAACAACTTAACGACACGAAATTTTTTCTTCAGGTAGTTAAAGATCGGGGACAACTTACTTGCTACTTTTTACCGAATACGGAACTTTAAATAAAGGAGGTTTTAAGTATTTTCCTCCTTTAAATGTCAAATTCAGTTAAAATTGACTGGTATTTCGTATGATGAGTATTCTTTATTTAAATATATTTAAATAAAGCTCATACTAAATTCAATCGTTACGTGATAATTTGAAACTGCGCTGACAATCTACGTTTCACTTTTTCAAAACAGCACCAATCTATTCACAAAATACAAAAAGAATTATAAGTGGATATAGTAAATTAAATAATGTAAATAACCTACATTTATATATTAAAATATGTAATTAGATTTGTAAAATCATGTGGAAACTCTAATATTTCTTTTTTAATTTTTCAGCTATTTCATTAAAATAGTGTACCCATGTACATAGTAAAAATATTTTTTTGGTTTCTTTCAAAAAGACGTTGTCGTATAGTTTACATACATGAAACTGCCCCCACGATACAGGAGAAAATCCTAGTGTAGACATTTACGAAAAATATTAAAATCTGAGTTGGCTTTTAGTTGAATTACTAATCAATAAGTAAACAGATTATAGCTTCAATTGTAACAAAATTCTCATTACCCCTATAGTTTAACTAAAGAGATTTTATGTATGTCGCCAGATCATGCAACATAATAATATTATAAAGTATTCGATTTATTCGTGAAATAGTGATATTTCATAAAGTTTAGCATTGTTTGTTGATAATGTCATGATATAGCTTTACCAAATCAATGAATAGAGATCATTTGATTATATCAACAACTAAACACAACATTGCATTTTTATGATATTGTAACCATTCGTAAAATAATTTCATCATTGTTTGATTATATCATCATGTTTTGATAATAATCAACTTTTAAACAGAATTCACAATATTGAAATTTGTGGAACCATCTGGTTTCGAACCCCGCCGGCACCAAGGAAATGGTTAACTGCAATTTTAAGTACTGATTTACTACGTGCTCGGCGGTAAAAGGGAACATCGTGAGGAAACCTGCGTGTCTGAGAAGTAAGAAAAATATTTCGAAGACATGTGATGTTCACCAACACGCATTAGGGCACCGCGGCGGACACTTCCTTGCCCTCAAACCCTCTCAGAAGTGAGAAGAAGCCTGTGCCCAGCAGTGGGACTTATATAGGCTAACTTTTTCACATTATTTATGCCTAACTAAATATAAATAAATGTTTGTGGCTTTGAAGTGGCTCTATAGCCACTCCAGTCGCACCTTACTATCGCGGATAGTATAGTTTCGTTATATAGTTTTGGCTTCCATAGTTTTAATGTAATAGTTGTGCCATTTATTTACTGCTTAATTTTTTCGATTTTAAATTAAAAATTTTAAGTTACTGATAAGTAACTGATAAAAATGAATTGAAGAATTTCACTAAATACTTATTCGTGCGTCATCAAAATTGTCAGATTTAAATCTTTTCATCATTTTATCCAAACCGGTGGTCATTATCAGAATGTTTTACCGCAAATATCACTTTTGAAGAAACGACAAACAGAACTGTTCTACTAGATACTGTGTACACAAAACTGTGATTAAGAGAGAAATATTACCTACAGACTATATTCTCTTTAGTTCAATATATTGGATGTCCATCGGCAAAGAAATAATTTCACTAACTACATTTGTTATTAAGTTATTCGAGTTAGTTTACTAAGTAGATGTGATCCACAATCATTCAAAAGCTTGCCAGTTTTCTTAATTTTAAACCAAAATGAGAGCGGTGTAGTTTGTCGTGAAAACTTTTAAGAAAGTTATGTGATGCTTTTCCCCGTATTCGGGTGAAGCATAACTTCGTGGAGAAACCTAAACTTTGCACACTCGTTGGACGTATGAAAGCTGCTTCTTTCCTTTTTTTACTTTTAAGAAGACCTATAAAACAGTTTCTCATATAATAATATAGCTTTCATATTTTCAGACAACCTTTTAAAATTTTTGTAACAGTTCCAGTTTCATAGCTCGCATGAGTAAATGAACAAGAACTTGCGACAAAGGACTATAAATACTAAAGAATGCAAATTTTACTTAAATACATCTTTATTTAAATTTTAACTACGCGTAGCTATATTGATAGAATTTTAAAAGTCACTTGTCAAAACCGGTAATCGAACCGTTCCAAACGTTAACTTCACAGTACGGAAACAACCTAATTTGGATCCACAGCGACACCACTTATATTTTAATTGCAATTTGAAGCTACGATTTACCACGTTCTCGTTGGTGAAGGAAATCATCGCGAGGAAACCTGTACACCTGAGAAGTAAAACAAATTCGTAATTATGCAAAGTCCCAGCGTCCTGTGCCCAGCCGTAAAATGTATGTAAACTGCTACTTTTTTACTTTTAATGGAGCTTTCATTTGTAATTCTGATTTCATAAAAATTTACCCTTAATAATGATGCATTGGAAGTCATGCACGATATAAAAAAGTGATCGATGTGCTAGACGTATGATGTATTCTATTCTGATATACTTACGTTTAGCTTTTTTCTTTCTTTAGCATATTATGTTGCCATATTCCAATCATTCTCGACAGCTCCGTGGCGCAGTAGCTTATCAATGAGTTATATCGCTGAGGGCCGCGGGTTCGATTCCCGCCAGAACAAGTGTTTGTATGGCCTACAAGTAATAGTTTCGGGTCTGGATGTTTGTCCTTGTGCAATTTATGTGTGTAAACTGCCTCTACGATACAGGAGAAAATCCTGGTATGCGGGTAACGTTTTTTAAAATAAAAATAAAAAGTTTACGACCAATAGTCCCTAAAAATATTAAAATAAATCATATTACTTCGAGCCATAGCGACAAAGATACCGAGGTGACTCTACAAGTGATCCAATTCTGTCAATTTTGCCACGGGTTAGTACGTGATGTTCCTAAACTGAAGCCTACGTGAACGAAGCCGCGCGTAAAAAGCAATATTGTATATATTACAAAGTTTAAGTGGTGATGTATCGGCGCTGTTCACGTCAAAAATAGCGTAACCATGCTGTATAACTACTACAGCCCAGAACCACGCTGTCCAAGGTTCTGAATAACTCTGCTTATAAGGAACAAGATCCGTACAGTTCATGGAGTGTCAGTCGTTTTTTATGCTGTACTCCTCACCCGGCGGGAGATCTGCATAGGTGATAAGTAGTATAGTAAAGTATTCACATATAAACATCCCACTCGTGAGCACAGAAACACAGAGAGATAAAGGATAGGGGCATAGGTTAGACAGTACAAAATACACAACTCAAGCCGCATGTCACTTATGAATATCCTCGTATGAGACTTTAATATTACCTTTATATACTTTAATTAACCAAATTCACAACAAACAGTTAATTCTCGAAATACAGCGCATTATACGGTATGCTATTTGTACTTACGGAGCTGAAACTAATTTATTGTCCTGTTAAGAACGATGTAATGCAATGTCCCATACATTTCGAAGCAAGATTCATAGTTACGGTGTTTAATTAATATTTAGTGTAATTCTGTTCATTAATGACTGTTGATTGACCAACAATGTATTGCTAATGGTGAACCTACGGGTACTCTAGTGGTTTAAAGTGAATTCCAATTACAGACGTGGCCAATCTTTACATAATTAGTTAGTCAAATCATCTTATAATTAGTTGATTTATTAAATAGTGATTTTATAATAAATGAAAACATAATAAATATCATGCGTATAAATAAATTAGCTAAACATTAAATTATTTAACATTAACTTAAAAACTATTCTATACATATTACATTATACCTCAATTGTTTTCCATATATTTCTTAATGTTTTAAACTGTAAGTTTTTAAATATATTAAATAAAAAAAATAAAACAACTTTTGTTATAATGGATGTAGACAGATTCAAACAAATAATAAAAATATTGAATTCGATAATTGAATTTGATAAAAAGTGGGTTTATAATAAGGATTATAGTTACTTTCAGATTAAATGTGTAAGGTCTGTTACAGATGCTTCATGCTCTGAGAAACAAAGATTCAACAACAAGATTCGGTCCTGCGCCTATGTCACAGCAAAAACCTGAAACCAAGCCGAGGACACAGTCGAACGTGTGCCTGATGACTTACCATTTATTATGTCATAGGTGGCAGACAAAATTGGCTACATTTTGGAGCGAGCGTCGCAGAAGCTTAGTAAGTTTTTACCATCTTTCAAGCGTAATTTACCTCTGCAATATGCAGGAATATACAAGCTTAATTGTGTATGTAGTTTTTCTTACATAGGACAAACTTAAAGATCCATAAGAACCCGCGTAAAAGAACACGTAGGCGATGTAAATAATTAACGCTCCGAGAGTCTGCAGTCGTTTACAGACTGCGTACAGTATTGCCTACGCCATTATATTAGATTTGAGAGACGATAAATATTTGCAAAAGAACACGGACTCCTACCAAGAACGATTCGTCAGGCTATTGAAATTAAAAAAATATCCTAATTTCAATAGAAAATGCGGTTGGGTGCTTCCATGTGTTTGGGATCCTATAATTAATAAAATTAAATCCCAACTCAAGTATATCCCTGCAAGATTTCAAGACATTATAAGTTCCTTCTGCGTAGATTGAACAAAAATTAATAATTTTAAACTGCGGGTAGCCGTAGTGAACTTTAACATTAGGAATTACTTCAGTCCGCCCATGACGTGGGTGCTGCAAAGTACTCTAAACTTCCGGGATATAAAATAAGTTATTAACGCAATCAAATCCGTAAAAATTTGTTTTTTTTTTTATAGGATAGGGTGAAGAGAGCTGATGGTAAATGGGCTGGGCCATAGACATCTACATTTTCGAGATAGAGAGTGGAAGGTTGGTCGTGAGCTTAAGCTACTATTTGCTGTATTGGATCCGTTATTAATATGAGCTTCTATTCATTTATTAAAATGTGTAGTGTTCGCGTAAACATAACAAATAATTATATAATAACTATATGTACAACATACACACGCACATGCACATGTATGCAGGCGTGCACGTTTGATAATGATATAAATAATAAATGTTAAAAAACTGTTGATTCCATTGGCTTTACTGTTATATATACATACACACATATATATATCACTAAATCTGTACAGTCAAAACAAACTGAAATGGACCGCAACTTAAGGCAATAAGATTTTTAAGAGTGCAGTTTTATTTGTATTATTAATAATTCTGTCATTCAATAAAAATAAAGAAAAATGAACTTTATTTCTAGCATGTTAAAGTCTTTGCGTTCGTGAATTTGTACTGTGACCACAACATTCTTTCGGAATCAGTATAACTAGTTGGATAAATAATCAGTGCATAAAAATGTTTAACTAAAAATTCTGTATATGTATTATGATTTTAACATAATATACTAATTGGGGTGTCTGAGGGTGTGCGTTAATTATGTTACATATTGCATATATATATTGTGTTTTGTAAGAATTTACAAAGTTTATAAATCTGACTCACTTACTACTTACCTAAATAAAGTAAAATAGAAGAAAAATAATCCGTATTTTGTAAACCAATAATTTGAACATTTATTGAAACGTTGAGTTCCTTACGGAAACCTTCCTCGAGATATCGGCGTTGTATTCCTATATGAAAAATACAATAACATGAACAGAATGTTGTTGTTTTTTAAACAATGAAACTTTTTATTGATATACGAAGTGAGTTCAGAAAATAACGGGAAATTTCGCTGATTTGAAGGGTCCGATTGTCAATTTTTTTAATATATTGGTATACGTGACCCTGAAGAGTGAAAAAATTTCAGCTGTATTCATTATTTACTTTGTCTATGGCAGCCGCTTAGGCTAAACGTGTTTTTATGAGTTCGGCGATTTTCGTTTGTTAAAAGAAATGGATCAAAAAATTTGTATCAAATTTTGCGTAAAAAATGAAATAAAAAGTAACAAAATGTGTGAAATGTTGACGAAAGGCTATGGTAAGTCTGCTATGAGTAAAACAAGAGTGGTATAAGCGTTTCCAAGATGACCGTGACGACGTTGATGATGACGAACACCCCAGACTCCCAAACACATTAACAACCGATGAAAATGTGGTAAAAGTGAAAAAAATGTTCATGAACGATCGCCGAATCACAACATTTTTTTGGCATTTCAATTGACTCGTGTCATGAAATATTTTCGAATATTTTGGGTATGAAACGCGTGGCAGCAAAATTTGTTCTAAAATTGTTGAATTTTGAACAAAAACACAGCAGTGGCGATTGGAACTCGATCAGGAGTTACTAAATTAAGACAACGACGATGCAGAATTACTTAAACGTGATATAACAGGTGACGAAACATGGGGCTCAACCATCCCAGAGCATTCTGGCTCGGCAAAATTATTCCGAAAAAAAAACTTCGGATTTGGGGAAAAACAATTCACGATTTTTGCAGACGTTAATGCACCTGCTCACACTTCGTTGTTTGTTTGCCAGTTTTTGACCGAAAACAATCCTCTAACGATTCCCGAGCTTCCATAACCGCCAGACGATGCTTCGTGTGAATTTTTCCTATTTCCAAAAATAAAGAGAACCTTCAAGGGTCATTTTACAAGCATAGACGACATTAAACGCATTTCTGAAAGAGCTTAAGACTATCCCAAAGTTTTTTTAAAAGATTTTTTTAAGAGTTTGAGGACTGTTTCGAGGATTTAAAGAAGCGCTGGCACAAGTGCATAATATCAAATTCGTACTATTTTGAAGGCGTCAATATTAATGTAGACAAATAAGTAAATATTTTTTCAAAAACGGAAATTCTCGTTATTTTCTGAACATGTCACGGTTACCAAATTCTTATACACTGAGCGACAAAAAATATACGCAGTGCATGGAAAACCAATTTTATCACGCAAATGTCTATTAAATAACGAAACTAATGTATTTAATTAAGTAAAATAAGTAATATTCACTCTGGAAATACTAGGTACAGACACGAGCTAGTAGTACCAAGATTGTATAAAAAGGGTTGTTATAATACTAAGGAATTTATAGAAGATAATAACCCCTGGGAATCAGTGGTGATCGCTACCAAGTTACTTATAATTTGTTATGTGTTTTTAATTGTAACTTACAGTCCACCTGATAGTAAGTAGTCAAATTTCGGGAACGTCGAAAGGAGTTTTTAAAAACTAAACTACAACTAAATTAATACGTCTCACCGATTTGGAGGTGGCTTTAATAATGAATCAATCTTAAAGAGTCTGTTCGTACGCAGACGTTCGACTCATCAACTAAGTACTAGGAATCTTATATAAAATACTGATGTGTTACTTTTATTGCTTAGCCTAAATGATACAATATAATATATATTAATATACTAGTCTAAAACAGAGGGACGGGGGTGCATCCATAACTCCTCCCTCCCTAAGAGCAAAATTATCGGAAATATCATTTTTAATGTTTTTACGATAATTTTGGAAGTGAGGCATACATTTTTTTCTTAATAAGTATATTAAAAACAATAGGAAACTTAAGGCTAGAAAATTTAAAATTACATACGTTAGAACACTGAAGTTAGAGTCTCTTTCTCCTTTGAAGACACTTGAATCTGTGTAATAGATTTCACTATGTTTTAAAGCATTTGACATATACTTCACTTCGTCTAAGTTGACACCATTCATGTTAATTACGCGTGTACTTGTTACATTGGTAGTTGAACGTATTTGAGGTAAGTTGATGACTGGAACTGGTAGTGCTGCCTCGTATTCTGTGTAAACACGGTTGTGATGAATGTAAGTACCATGTATCTCCAGGTCACAGGGCTCATCACTGGTTAGTATATAGGTTCCAAAAATGGGTTGCTTGCTGATCTCGTTATCGCAGTGTTTGGTAAGTGTCGTTCTTAGCTTTGTAAAAACAATCCAATTTTCTGCTTTAATTTGCTGTACTTTAACGTCTTCAATTATAATAGCGTGTTGCGTGCAACAAGTAAGGTTATTCTCAAATTTCATCAACTATTCTATGCAGGTAAGTAGAGGGCTCTATTTTCTTCGGTGCACAGGAAATCATTACCAGCAGCAAGCGGGCGACAGGGTTTCGTAACCGGTAAGTATTTCGTCCCTTTCACCAGGAGGTAAGGATATTTTGGGAATATGGTAATTGTTTCGTTTACGGATTCGCGGAAAATAGGTACGGAATAAACCTTAAAGTAATTGTAGGTATTATTATCAGTTAACGGAATCTCCATTATAAATGCTATCTGGTTTTTCTTAAGGTAAGATTTTACTCTTATGGTTTGTTCTAATTTTACCAAATTAGTTTCGGTTGGTGGGTACACTAAATTTTCGGTATTGGATATTAGTTTTAAATGATCTAAGAGTTCTGTAGAATTTATAATAGATTGATGAAGTATAGATACTCTACTAAAAGCTAGGGCAGTCTCTATTTCATTTAATTTATCAAATATGGTTCGAAAATTGCTTATAAATAAATCAAATAATCCAAAAATATATGTAGAGAAAACCCAGTTATTTTCTCTAGTTGTTAGATGATTTAGCATTGTCTCTACACTTTTTAGGCGTGCATCTAGCATAACGGAATTATTATTTAAGGTTTCAGTGGCATTAATAAAGCTGTCCAACATTTTAGAGACTAATGTGAGTTTCCTAGTCACGATAATTTGGTTGTGACTTAACTCCGAGGTAAGTTTGTCATACTTTAGAGCATCTTCATGATCGAGGTTTCCTTGTCTGTCGAATATTCTGTCTGTCGAATATTAAGGAATTCATAGTGGCCGTTTTGAGTGCTAAAAGCTGTCTTTTGCCTGTCTTGCTCTTCTATTTCAATTTGATGGTAACCACTTGCCAAGTCAATGGTACTGAAGTAGGAACTCTTCCCTAACTTGTCAAACAAATCTGTTATGTTTGGTAGTGGGTATTTGTCTTCGATGGTTATGTCATTCAAACGTCGATAGTCTATAACCATGCGAAATTTAGTTTCACCAAATGCATCTAACTTTTTGGGTACCAGGTGTACAGGAGCATTCCATGGCGAATGTGACTCCTGAATAACATTGTCTTTTAATAACTTGTCTACTTGCCTATTTATCTTTTCTACTTGCATTGGTGCCTGTCGGTAAGGTCTGACGTAAATTGGGTCTTCATTTTTTGTGCGTATTTTATGTTTAATTTTATTAGCGAAGGTAATTTGTCGCAATAAAATATGTCTTTAAATTCTTGGCATAGTCTAAAGATTTTGTCGCGTTCCTCATCGTTAGTGTGATCAAGTCTTAGCTTAAGTAGATTTTCTTCGAGTATCTTATCGATCTCTATGTCGTCATAGGTACTCGTAAAGTTTGTCACATTGAGTAGTCTCGTACTTAGTAACGGTAAAAGGTCGAGTTACTGTCAATATCATCTCATTGTCAAGAACATTCTGTATGACTGTTGTGGCATAACCGTTAACGCAGTTTACCAATGCACTGGGCATTCGTACACCGCTGACAAACTCCTTATAATCAGTGATTGCCTCTCCAGAACACTGGTCTGTTGGCAACTTTACGCGCTGTTCTGATCGTGGTGGTAGTGTTATAACGTAATTTAAATTATTATTGACTATTGGTATGCAAGTTGTTTTGGTTTTAAGTACAAGATCTTTAAGGTCTATTATTGTATCTAATTGTTTCAATAGGTCGTTACCTATCCGTCCGAGGCCGTTGTAACGAGAGTCGACATCATATAGGGAAAATTTATGGCAATCCGAACTCTTAAAGGTGGGTGGTAGAGGGATTTGTATCACTTCATCGTGTCTACTAGAGGCGTGGGTGCTGACTACTTCGAATGGTTCATGTGTTATATATTGATAAAAGTGTTGGTATGCCTTACGGGGGCTTATAAAGGATCTAGTACTACCTGTATCTACCATTAATTTTGCATCTATTTCAGGAATATAGATATAGGGTAATTTGAGATTCGGATCACAATTTAATTCTAAAACTTCTTGTCTCCTATCGAGGCTTTCATGTGAAAATTTTCAATAGTTTGAGTGTGAGTTTCGTCTTTAAGTTCGTTATAAGTCATTTCGTCAATGGTTTCCTCAGCGGATGGTGTCAGTTCATTGTCATACTGTTCTACATTTTCGTCTGTGTCATAGTACTCGTCATAATACTGTCCGTCGTTTTCTCTTAAAGTTAACTCGTTTAATCTAAAGCCGGGCTGTGGCCTTGGAGGGGCTGTCCTCATGGAAACGTCAGTCTCCTGAAAATTGGGTTTCTGAATTTGTGGCTTATTGCCGAATTGCGTAGTTGGCATATGGCCAAATTGCTGTTGAGGTCTTTGGCCAAACTGTTGTGGTTGAAAGCCCAATTGTGGACGGTAACCGAACTGTTGTGGCTGAGAGCCGAATTGTGGACGATAACCGAACTGTTGTGGCTGAGATCCGAATTGTGGGCGATAGCCGAACTGTTATGGGTGTTGGCCCAGTTGTGGCCGATAACCGAATTGGGGTGGACGGTAACTCATCTGCTGCATTAGTTGAGGCCGAAAGCCAGATTGGGGCATCCTAAATTGGCTTTGATTTTGAATACCGAAATTAAATTTTGGTGTGCTATTGCTTGGTAATACTGGTTTGTATCCATAAGGTTGCATTACTGTGTAAGGCGTACCACCGAATTTAAATCCTTGCGTTGGGACTGATGTTTGAGGCTGCCTTAAACCTAAACCGCTACTACCGTGGACACGATTTCGCATATTGTGATGATCGTGGAAGTTAACTTCCTCTAATACAATGCTCAGCGCGTCCTCTAAAGTCGCTGGCTTCTTTAACCTCACTATTCGAACCATATTCTCGGGAAGATTGTATAGGAACACGTTTAGGGCCGTATTATTGTAAATTGCCAATTTAGCGCTTTTAAGATTACTATCATCGGATATGTTTAATTTTGAAATTAATAATGATCGAATACTTTGAATGCGGTTACAAAAATCTTGAAAGCTTTCACCGGATTTAATTTTTAAGGATTCTAATTCAATACTAATACACTCTTCGCTACGCGGGTCTCCGAAGTGGTGTGTTAACAAATCTTTCAACTGGGATCATGTCACGACGTCCTCACGTTCCGATAAGAGCGACGCCGCGTTATCTGTAAGCCTACTAGTTATGGAGTGATATACATATAAATTTTGTTCTTCGTCACCCCTATACCTACGAATGACATATTCAGATTTCCTTAAAAATAAATTTAGCTGTCTTTTATCGCCATTAAAAAGTGGGATAAGCCGTAGCATTTCTGTAGGTATGGGATTAATTACAACGGTTTGTCGTTCTGCTGCCTGTGGTTGTTTCATCGTTATAGAGTAATGCACGAGTCAGAGGAGTCAGTTAATATAGTGCACTATTTTATGCAATAACAAAACATATAAGGTAGAACACGCTAAAGCATATAACAATATAATTTATAAAATAAAATTTAATCTAACCATAAATTTTGTAAAATGTGTAAATATAATAAAAAGAAAATAAATGAAATAAAACTATATTATATCTCTAGCATTAATAAAACATATATTAATTAATTATCTTTTATAGTAAACTTTTAATTAGATTTTAGTTTATTACTTTTATAAAAGTCTTATTTTTTTAAAGCGTTCAATAATCTCTGTGCGAAAGGCACTCTGTGTCCCTTAAGCTTATCAGCGTTATGTTATGTCTACAGTAACGGAGTGTCTATTACTAAATGGAATTAATTAAAAACTAGATACGTTATAATGAGAGAAGTCCGATCTCAATAAAAACAATTTAAATTAAAAGTGAAGGATAACAGTGGTATCAAGGATGGTGAAGAGTTTTACTCACCAACCAGCTGCTATTCCCATGCCTTCCGCCTCCACTTCCCTTGATGACAAATTTATTTGGTTCTTGAATTTGCCCAACAGCTATTCGCACCGCTATTACGAATCCAGGCGAATTTGGACACCTGAATATATCGAGAGACGGCACAGCTTTCACGAGCAAATCCTACCGGCTGCGCCAGTCAAATTTCGGAAACATCGAAAGGAGTTTTTAAAAACTAAACTACAACTAAATTAATACGTCTCACCGATTTGGAGGTGGCTTTAATAATGAATCAATCTTAAAGAGTCTGTTCGTACGCAGACGTTCGACTCATCAACTAAGTACTAGGAATCTTATATAAAATGCTGATGTGTTACTTTTATTGCTTAGCCTAAATGATACAATATAATATATATTAATATACTAGTCTAAAACAGAGGGACGGGGTGCATCCATAACTAAGTGGATGCTGTGGCCCATAGACACATAGACATTTTATCTTCAATTAAGAACCAAAATGCAGATGCGTTGCCAGCCCTGAGGACTGAGATGGAATACCTCGTTTCCAGTAAAAATGGTCTCCAAATCTCTACACTAACCATACGAAATACAGCAGCATCAAGTTGATATTTTATGCTGGTACTCTGTGTGAGCGTGGTCCTACCCCGATCGAGCCAACCCATTTGTTCTGAAACCACAATATAGCTGCAGCATGACTCTACCAAGATATTAATAATAAGTAAGAGCCGTGGTAGCTCAGATGGTTAACGCTCGCTGTAAATATAACGAACGCGAGTAACCCGGGTCCGATCCCCGCCGGCACCAATGAAATTGTTAATTGCAATTTTAAGTGCTGATTTACCACGTGCTCGGCGGTGAAGGAAAACATCGTGAGGAAACCTGCATGTCAGAGGAATAAGAAAAAAAATATTTCGAAGACATGTTAAGTTCGCCAACACGCATTGGGGCAGCGCTGCGGACACTTCCTTGCCCTAAAACCCTTTCAGAAATGAGGGGAGGTTTGTGCCCAGCAGTGGGACGTATATAGGCTGTAACTTTACTTTACTACTTTATGACTCTACCACGTAAAATGCCTTAAGCACTCATGTTATACGTCAATTTCGAAAGTATTTTAAATACACACAAGTTTTCGCAAATAAGCTTGTTGCCATTACTTATACTTTATCGATAATTCTATTTCAAACGTCAATAAAAAAGTTTTGAAAATTCAAAAGTGCATGACTCATAATGCCCATATAATCGTGAAAAAATGTGTGTGTAAAATAGGAATGTGAAAAATTCTCAATCAACGATAGAAAATATATTTTTTTGATTTTACTATTTTATTATTATTGAGAATTAGGAAAATCTTATCGTTAAAAAAAACTTTTAAAAGAAATATCTTAAAACGATCGGAAATCAACTTTAATATTGCTTTAATTTTTACGTATTTGTACTTAGACATTATCGTTAAAACTAGTCTTTTTTACCTGACTTGTTAATAAAAAAAAATTTCTTACCAACTTTGTTTCATTTTGAAAAAGTTTTCCGTCTAGTCATAACCAGTATTTTAATTTAGCATTCACCATAGTACACCTTTAGGACACTCCATAAAGTCCAGAACGTATAAGTATATTTATTTATAAATTCTACGTACCTTTTACGAAACAGTATATTGTAACGAAAAACTGTGAATATAAATATAATAACAATATTTTACCTTGGTCATGTATGCATCAAATTTATTTTTTTGAATATTTTGTATTTCTACAGCGATCGCCATTTTTCGAGTCGCTGTAAACAAACGGTACAGTAACCTACTCACGATCGCGGCCGAGCCCACTGTGAGTGAGTGTATCTATATTTAGTAAAATGTTTTGTAACAGGAATGCGCAAACACAGAAAATTTTGGATTTTCTTAGTCGAAGAAAATTAAATCTAACTAAATAAAATAAAATGAAATGGCCATTTATATTCCACGGCTTCCCACATGAATAGATTAAAATGTAGATTGAGTTGAACAATTAATATTTTCAAAAGCTATCACGTTTACCCCTCCATGCGGATAATAAATCTACACAATAAGCTAAAAAAACACTTTTTTTATGTAAAAGTAGGAATTAATCGATTCAAAAAAATTTATAATAAGTTTAAAACTCATTTGTCTTTCTGAAAATGCGCATTTTATATCATTTATATCTTCAATATGATTGTGAAATACGACTTTATGCGACAAAACGTTGGATTCTTGATTTTTAGACGCTAGTATAACATACCTGGGTGGATTGAAAAGTACTCGGCCTAACACAAATCCATTCAATTCTAAAAATCAAATCTACCCACATTATTTAGTTCAGTTCAGACTAGTTCATTGTGTGAAGTTCGAAACGTGAGCGATAATTAGTTGTGATTTTATAAATTTATTAAGAAAGTAATCGGACATAATTTCCGCGAATGGAGCAAATCGAGCAGCGTGCCGTCATTAAGTACCTCCATAAGAAGGGGCTATCATCAAAAGCCATCATGATGACATGGTCAGTATATTAGGCGATTGTGCTCTGTCATATTCATCCGTCAAAAAATGGATATCAGAATTTAAGCGTGGTAGAGAGAGTGTGAAAGATGAACCCCCGCTCTGGAAGGCCTTCGACGTCAACTACTGACGAAAATATTAAAAAAAGTACTTGATTTAATAATGGGAGACCGCAGATTAAAAATTAGAGAGATAGCCGAGATTATAGGCATCTCTTATAAACGAACTCAAAACATCATTGTCAACGAGTTGGGTTTCCACAAGGTGTCTGCGAGGTGGGTTCCGCGACTGCTTTCAGTTGAACAAAAAAGGACGCGATTGACTATTTCACGCGACTGTTTGGAGTTATTTGAAGCCGATGCAGATGATTTTTTGAATCGTTTTGTTACTATGGACGAAACATGGGTTTATTACTGTACACCGGAAACAAAACAACAATCAAAACAGTGGAGAAGACCTGGTTCACCACCCCCTAAAAAGGCTAAGTCGATTTTGTCGGCAAATAAGGTGATGGCTTCAGTATTCTGGGACTCGAAAGGTGTGATTATGATTGATTATCTTGAAAGGGGTCAGACTATAAACTCTGATTACTACTGCACCTTACTACGTCGTTTACGAGAGGAAATAAAAGAAAAACGTCGAGGAATGCTCAGAAGAAAAGTCCTGTTTCATCAAGATAACGCCCGTGTTCACACGTCAGTACAGTCAATGGCTGAAATTCACAACTGTGGCTTTGAACTGTTACCGCATCCGCCGTATTCATCTGATCTGGCACCATCAGACTTCTTTCTGTTCCCTAACCTAAAAAAGCACTTGGGAGGTCAAAGATTTTCGACAAACGACGAGGTCAAAGCAGCTGTAGACGCATATTTTGACTCTAAGGAAGAATCATTTTTTTTCAACGGTCTAAATGCTTGGAAGGGGAGGTGGCAAAAGTGTATTGAACTTGATGGTGATTATGTAGAAAAATAAAAATATAACTGATTTAGTATGTGTTTATTTTCTTGGTTAGGCCGAGTACTTTTCAATCCACCCTCGTATCTACGCGCTTTGCGCTTAAAGCATGCAATAAATAGTTTTTTGAAATCTTTTATGAAATGCAGCTTTTTTTTAATTTGATTCATATAATAACTATGATTTGTATTAAATGTCATTCTGTTTTTTCTACAGTGGTTTTCACTAGCAAGGCCTTTAACATTTTTGTTTCCCTAAATAAAAAAGGAAAAAGCCGAGGAGGTACAACTGCTCGTCATGTCCCATGTTAAATTTACGACCCTTCACAATTCTTACGTGACTTTCCATACGTGGTGTGCTGTGTACAACGACGGTTGCGAAAAGGTAAAGGACCTACTTTATTCTTAAAAAAGTACAATTTATGGCTGAGATTATTATAGTTCCTAAAAAAAAAGAATAGTTTTATTTATTTTCTGTTTGTTAAATATAATAAAGCATATGCGTGGTAGATTAATTCAATAATAATACATACGATTACGATCAATTCATCAGCCTATAAACATACACTGCTGGACGTAGACCTCTTTAGGTAAATTTTTGACATAACCAAAATAAATCGTATAACTATCTGATTCAAATAAGAATAGGACTAATATGGCGCCATATTAAGACGTCTTAGCTGTTATATCAAACCAGTTAGGAAAAGTATACAAAACAGATGTTTTTAAAATAATATTTATTTGTAAATAAATACAAAAGAACTGTGAAAGAAAATTTTTAGTCGAAATATAGCACTATAATAATTAATTAAATTTAATTATTTTATTTATTATACATTTATTCAATTTATTCATTTAATTTATTAATTTTTTTTGAGTTTATGGCCTGGTATCTCGTCCACGTCCAGCCGTGAACTATCATGAGCCAATGAGGGTTCAGATTGAATTAAAAACACAATATTCATTTCATTTACCAATAATTTTAAAGTTAATTAAATTTTACTTTTTAAATGTACTGAAAGAAAAAAAGGGAATATATTTGAAGAGTTTTCGCTCTTCAGCTTCTCCAAAACTTTGGTAATTTAGTATAATTAAAAGTAAAGGGTAAAAAGTAAAATGACTGATTATAAAACAGCATCTTTGTTTAATTTAACGCAAAATCAAACTGGCATTCAAGACATTTTCGTTAGTTTTATTCAAAATTCGCTCTAATTTTCCTGTCTAGTTGATTGCGTCAGTTATTAACGAAAAGGGTCATCATTTTCAGAGCTTTCAGGTTGCAGGCTAGCTTTAGTAAATATTGGTATCAGCGACAAACATCGGTACGTGTACTTAATTTTAATGTGTACTAATTATGAGTATGTTACTCTGTGAAAAACTAATCGTAGTTTAGAATTAAATCAATATATTGTATATACAAAAGTCCAATATATCGATTTAGTTCTTTTACTTATAAATTAATTAATTTTAAGTATTCAAAAATCAGTTGATTGCCGCAAAATAATGCATAAAAGTTGCAGTTTTGTTATTTTAAATAAGTTTTGCGATTAACGCCTAAAGCTTTCATTACTGAGAGTCTTTTAGGACAGGGATGAGTGAATCCCACGCGCTGCTTTGTTGCGTGTTAACGAACTTGATACGTCGTACAAATATTTTAATTTTCCAGCAAGCAGCTGCCCTCACGTTCCTTCATATCCTCCCGTTGGTGTCGTAAGATGCGACAGAGGTAAACTAAAACAGAAGACGGGCAGCGGCATCTTCTTTATAACAGCTCATTATAATAAAATATAATAAGAGTGGAAACTATGGAAAATCCTCCCTAAGAGACCATCTATGAGAGAGGTCTATATTCAGTTGTAGAATTTTATAGGATATACAACATGTAACAAAACCCTGTGGTTCACGTTAACTATGTTATCAGACTCAGTATCAAGCGTATAGCAATTTTTAAAAAAAAACACATTTAAAAAAATTTAAGAAAAAAAATTAATTTGCAAATTGTGAAAAAAAAGTAATTTTATTTCCTCTAACTCACACGAGTATCGGTAATGCGGGGTCTTTGACAATCCTCTTACTCCTCGGCCCATGCAGAGATAATAAAACCACATACAATTTGCTATTTTTTTTTTCATTAAATTTATTTTTTAAATGTGTTTTTTTTTGGTAAAAAAATTATTTCGCTTGGATACTGATTCTGATAACGCAGCTAACGGAAACCACAGGGTTTTTTGTACATGTTGTATAATAGATAATGAAAAAAAATTTATAGCACTAAAATGAAACAATATATAACTATAATAATTATATACGTTTATATGCGCACTATTAAATTTTATAGATATAGTTAAATTGCATTATATTAATACAACTATTAATATAATGCAATTTTAACGATATCTATAAATACAATTATTTTCGTAAAATGAAAATGACTTATTCCGCGTTGATTATTTAGCAAAACAGTACGTTTCCGAGCACACGTATTCTTTGATTTTTTTTTTCAACTACCTTGCCAAGTGTGACACCTATTCAAATTGCCCCCTATATAAGGCAATCTATTGGGGAGGCCTATGTTTAGCAGTGGACGTTAATAAGCCGTATCGGTAACACCACCTTAGCTCGGGTGTTTCTTTGCAAGCTTTTTTATTGAATAAATCTGACAAAAGAGCATACAGTCAACCTGATGGTAAGTGAATGCTGTGACCCATACACTTATCCCCGATTAATTGTCACCCCTGAGGACTAGGATGGAATGCCTCGTTTCCAGTTAAAAGGATCTCTGGTTCTCTGCAATGACCATTAAAACTCAGCAGCATTAAGCTGCTATTTCACACTGATGTTCTGTGTGAGCGTGGTCCTTTCCCGACCGAGCCGATCCATTCGTGCTACAGATTTGTAACTGCAGCATGTATCTACCTCGTATAAATTAAATAAAAATATTATAAAATTAAATGTAAACTATAAGTTACGGTTGATATACACAAAGTGCGGCATACTTTTGATTAGTGTTCTTACACTATCGCTTTATAATGACTCTTTTATGTAACTTCAATATTAATTCGCTGAACCAAAGTAACATCGGTAATAGTTTAGGAGACAGAGACTTATAAAAAGCAGAAATAATATAGTTGACTTTCCTCCTTAATAAGCTACTAAAACGACTAGCCATGTATTATGTTGAACTTTTAATGTCGACTAAGATTCAGTGAATAAATGAATTTAATGGTCTGACGGCTACCTTTAGCGCTGTAGTTTATGTTGTACTTCATTGTACGGTGCTACAAGATTAAAATCTCTTTCAAATGAATTTATGTAGATTCGGTATGTATTTACAGTCAATTTTAACAATATTCGACTAATTACTCCTTCGCAATTGGTAAATATAACTTTATACAATATTTGCTATGTGGCAATATAGATTAAATAATAAACAAAAAAGATTGCGGCATATCTTAATTTGAGTTGGATATGAATACATTTAAATAAGCCGACAATACAGCGCAGCGTTTAAAGACTAAGCTTCTATTGGAACACAGCCCGAGTCGCAATCCGATTGATTAATGTAACCGTAATACTGTAAACACTTTATTTCTGTATGAAATTTATTTATAAATGAATGTTCAAAAGTTCAAAACATATTCACAATTTTCAGCCATTTACTGAACTCTGTTTGTCAAATATAAAACTCAAATAAACAGATAGATTCGTGTTTGTAATAGAGTATTTATCATGAAGGTAGAATAAACAACCTTTTGTAGTTTATTATGGGTCTCAAGTATAAGATAGTGTCTGTTGTAGTAGTGAGTGAGCCGCAGAACAATATATAAACTAAAAAGAAGTAAAAGGAAGAACAAAGTTGGTATAGTTTTCAACTTCCGTTGAAAATGTACCAACTGAAATTAATTACTAAGGTATGGAAATTGACAGTAGAGTTAAATTTCGCGAAGAATGTAGTGCCGCGACTAAGGAACTTCCCTAGTGTGAAAGAATTTTCTAAAACCATAGTTTTAACCATACAATATCATACCATACCATAGGAGACTACAAATAATCCACGATTTGTAATTTTGTAACCAATAATGAAATTTAAACTTGGCGTTAAATAAACATTATTCTTTCATATATTATCATTGCTTGTATCGTTTTAAATTAATTTCTTTAATGACGTATAGAATTTCTTTAAACAAGTAGCGGGTTGTCTCTTACTTGTTTTATATGCAGCAAAGTTTCGCGTGAGAAGGGGATATTATTTCTCTTGATTACTACTTAAATTAAATAAGACTTCTGAGTTGCTTCATTACCACTTCGCTTATTATCATTTAAATAAGATGGTGGTTTTGACCTTTGTAGGAAGAAAAGTCATTATTACTATCTAGATTTTCATATATTTTAAGTAAAACCTTTCAAGACATCGTAACAGTTTTCACATGAAACGTTTATATGGGAAACATGTAAACCAAATTATCTGTAATATATGTGTAGATATTCAGAGGATAAGCACTCCCTAAGTTTTAGTAGTTTGACCCCTGCCGATGCTAACAAAATTGTAAATACAATTTAAAGTCCTGATCCACTACTTATTGTCTAGGAATTGAAAAATATTTCGAAAATATTTATTTGGACGTTTGTTAACTGGATGATGGCTTATGTTTACGCAGACACTACACATTTACATGAAACTAGTTTTTACGGATTTTATAGCGTATATTTACTTATATTTCCGATGTTCCAAGTTTTTAACAGCACCCAGGATCATGGGGGAGACTGAGGTATTCAACGTCCCAATGACATGGTTAACCACGGCTACTTCCAGATTAAAAGACCAGTTTTATTTAAATGTGTAGTGTGTGCGTAAACACAAGGAGTCATTAAACAAACTTACAGCCCACCTGATGGATGGTGCATACATCTGGCACTATTTGTCGGCAAACTTAGAGGGTGGAACCTATCCCGACGGTCCCTCAGTAGAGAGGGTGTTCTACCACTTAGTACGTGTTTAAAATTATTATCGTTACATACCAAAAATATTTAAACGCTTTTATTGTTATCGTCATCATTGATTTCATTAATCTGTAAACATTGCACTAAAAGATAGCCTCTCTTCTCTCCCAAAAATAGCATGATTTAACTGCTATATAATATTTACATATGTTTTCTTCTGTGTCTGCCGGTCCGTCGGTAACTCTAACCAATCTAAGTTCGGTAGACTGGCTGGATTTCGATAAATAATATTTTAATGGATTTGTTATTAGGACACGAACAACATTGCTAATACAGTGTCAGCATAACATAAATATTATAGTGGGCATATACTGTCAAAAAATACGCAATCGCATTTTGTATGGTATCGCATGAAAAATCGGGCCGCGACTTCAATTTTTAAATGGGCACTATGTCAAAGTTTTACTCCAATGTTATAATTTTAATGAATCATTTTTACATGAAATTTTTTAAAGCTAAAGCTTATAAATGGTAGTACCTACTTACCTATACTATATAATACAGTTAGGTATAGTAGATGATTTTTCTACAACATTTGTGTGATTATAATACGTTTTACGCAATTGGTGTCTCCCGATAGTGTCGTATTTTTTTTTAAATAATATATTACGTATTCTTAGCGGTAAGTGAATATCCACTACTATCCGATGGGAGTACTAAAAGGCGACGGAGGTAAATTGAACCTGGAGATGAGCAGCAGTATCTTTCTGATAACAGCCGCTTGAAAATTTCACCCCTATGAGGCAATCTATGGGGGGAGGGAGGTTATGCTCAGCAGTGAACTTTTGATAGATGGATACTCGAGATGTAAACCGAACTGAAAATCAGAGTATACTGAGGCCGGATCATTTCGTTGTTATGTACCACTATTCAGAAATATTATTTTTAATTATATAGTCTGATCATAAGCCTAATTCAGTTATTTTTTTATGTTATACTTGTTTTTTTTTTTTAATTTATTCTTAAGTCCGTATCTATAACGTGCTTAGACTGTGAATGAATATGTCTTCTTGCTTTTTTCTATTATTTTTTCGAAATGGGTTACTTTATTATCATATTTTATCTCCGGAAGGTACTCGGAGGAAACCATAAAGTTACGTTACGACTTTTTACTTTAGTTACGACCAACGAACTCAAAGTCACCTGATTGTAAGTTGGTTTTGTGACCTATAAATACCTACATCTTTCCATTACTAAGGATCCAAATGCAGATGCGTTATCATCCCAGCCCTGGAAAGTAAAATGAAATGACTCGCTAGAAGTGAAAACGGTCTTTACAGTCTTTATGCGCCACACTACTGGGCACATGCCTCCACTAATTTCTGACTGGCTTAATGTGAATTGAGATAACCACGCTGCTTAAGATTTTATAGTGAAATTCAAAAAATTAAATGATTGTGGTAATAACAAAGAAAAACAGAGTTGTCATAATTATTTAAAAAGTTTATATTACAATTTATTTTCAATTATTACGAGGGTCATAGATTATATGACGTAAGTAAAATAAATATAATATACTGGTATCTCATGAAAGGTAATAAGCAGACCATTCCAAATATTTGTTAAAAAAAACCAAGAACACGGCTGCAATGACCTAATTAATATATTATTAAATTAAAAATTATTATATTTACGTGGTAGAGCCATGCTACAGTTTTATATTAGTAGTGTAGTTGTAGCACGAATGGGTCGGCTCGACCGGGGAAAGACCACGCTCTCACAGAATACCAGCGTAATATAGTAGCTTAATGTTGCTGTGTTTTGTATGGTGAGTGTAGAGAACTGGACACCCTCTTAACTGAAAATGAAGCATTCCATCTTAATCCTCGCGGGTGACAAGGCATCTGCATTTTGAATCGTAATCGAGGGTACATGTAGGTGTCTATTAGCCACAGCAACCACTTACCATCAGGTGGACTGTGTGCTCGTTTGTTACCCTATTCTATAAAATTATGTTTCATATAAATAATATGTAAAGAAAATTCAATCCCTATCCAATAATAAGGGGCACATAGGTACCGTAATCACAGTGACAAAACATTGATTTTTTGTCATTGAATTTAAAAAAAATTGTTATTTAATATACTTTTTTAATAAAATTTGTGTGAAATTTATCATATTTTGAAAATATGGCAGAACTGTTATCAGCGACGGTATATTTCAACGTGTATTTGTTAATCCGACGGCCAATTGAGCTGCTTGTATTGCCACATGACTTTCCCTGTGATGTATTTTTTATTTAATTTCTGAAAAGAACTACATGAACATATAATCGTTTGTGGAGTTGAATTTCGTTTATGATTATAAAGTTACCTTCGAAAACGTGTGACATGAACACAGCAATGGAAAAGAAATACGCACGCAATAAGCAATGAGAACGCGAAAGTGTATTGTTTTAATGATATTGCTGTACGTGGCTATAATGGATGGACTCGTAAGGTTGTATAATAAAAGTTATGATTTGATACCATGCAAAGTCACATGTTTATTTGTGAAAGTTGTGTTATTATAAATAAAATAAAGGTGACAAACGAACCATAACCCCTGTAACTATGGAGCTACGCTATTAAGAGTATTGTCACCCTAGAGCACAAGGCCAAAATACATGTGGTACGATATAGAGTCCGTGACACAATGCGGCATTAAGATTCTGCACTGTGGCACGACCCAATGTTATGCCTTGTGGATGTTTTTAAGCCATAAACAAAAAGCCACATAGTCTGCAATTATACTGGCTCTTGTACCCTTCAACTAAACCAGTATTGAAAGCACTGCAGCTTTGCTGCACGAATGTGTAAAAGAATAAACATATTCACAAAATCCAGTAAGTAGTGCCATGCTTGCTAACAAATAGTAAAATATATTATTAAAACAAATATTCTATAGAGTAAAACTAATTTTACGCCCTTTAGTGTGTTTAATTTAAACTTTTTTAATTCCCGATATTTCGGGCACTATTCAGCACCCATGGTCACGGGGTGGACTGAGGTGTTTGACGTCCCGATGTCACAGTTAGAGGTACCGTCAAATTTTATTTATTAATTTTTAAATTTATTAATTTGAAGTTTGATAGTATGTTGGGTATTGATTTTATTTTAGAACAAGTAGATAGATATCTTCTCTTTGAAATTAGGATTTTATATTAAATAGTACGAATATCTTCGTAACCGGTGTTTTGGTTGATTGGTTGGAACAATCCTGAACATGTAGACACTTCAGACTGTGGAAAGGACTGCAGGCTTCTCCGAGCACCTATTTTTATAATTCTTCATTCTTAACGTAATGAAGAATAATAAGAATCTTGATTTTTGTGTACCATAGCCCTACCATGTAGAGATATATTATAACTACGATATGGGTTTACGCATAAGTCCGTTTGACCAGAAAAAGGCCACCTTTAAAATAAAAATAGCTAAAAAAAGCCGCATATGTTAATTGAATTCCATATTAGTCTACTTTCATATAGATTCTGTAAGTCTCATTTACTCCGTAGAGGGCATAAGCTTCTAGTTATTATTAAGCAGATTATGCGTTTCCACTTTTCCACATCTGTCTCCGCCTGCGCTAAATACTTAAAATAACTGATATATTTAGAGTTTTAAGATGAAAATTTATGATTATTAACTAATTTAATAGTTATATCGCTAAATCGTCATATTTATGGCTTTTAACAACATAGGCAAAGATTGTCACATAAAAGTCATATTTGCCCTAATTGCCTCGCTTGGCATGCGAGTTGGCAACCACTCGCATATATATAAGATAACTAAATACTAAGAGCTAAGATTAGATTTAAAATTCGAATAATAAAATTTCGGAATCTCAGGAAAATTGTAAAAAACTAACTGTATATTTATCATATTTTTACAGTTTACGATTTCATATCGAATATTAAAAAAATATATAAGAAATATGGAAAGCAGTTCAGCAAATACTTTTCGTTATTTGTTGATTAATTATTTATGAAAACAAAAAACCAACTTACATGTTTCGACCAAAAAAGCCAATCTTTTATTCAGAGCTTCGAGACTTTAAAGCAATCCCTCATGATTATTTAATGGAGAGTAGCACATTTTCTATTCTTTTTTTCAAGAGCGCTTTAAATAATAAAAATGTTGTCATACTATATTTTTTAACTTCTGTGTAAAATTTGTACTTTATATACTCATATAGCTAGCTTGGTAGCGCAATAATTACATGTTTGGTAGCTGCGGGCGGCGGGTTCGAATACCTCACGCCACGCGTGTTCGTATGAACTACAACTACTTGTTCCGTTTTATTAAAAATGTACTAAATGCCTTTATTATTGCTCGGCATAGGCATTCTCTATTTTCGGAGGCAATTATATCATAGAATAGTTATTATGCCGTGCTGCGGCACGCAATAATGCGTGTTGCCGGACTTCGTGTGTCCATAAATACTTACAGAGTCCACCCTACACAGTCTTCATGTTGGTGATGTGTGATAGATACGACATCTACATCTGTTCTCGTTAAATAATCAAAATACATATGCATTGTAACCCCAGATGACTAAGATGGAATGCCTCGTGCCAGTAAAAAGGTTTTTGGTTCTCTATACCCACCTCTCTACACACACACGAAACACGGCAAGATTTAGGCTATTATACTCAGGTATCCTATAAGTGCGTGGCTAGTAGTCCCATTTTCCACCCACACCCGATTCCAGGCCCATTAGTGATGCAACTACAATATAACTACATACATTAATACATGATTTTCACATACCTTCATATTAAGTGTTCATAAAAGGATGAAAGGATTATATGTATACAGGGTTATTTTGCAACAGCAGAGAAGATTCAGATTAAGTTACATGGGTTAATGGTGAAGAAAAATTAATTAAAAAAATACTAAACATTCTGTCTTTTTTATCATTTCAATTCAAAATTAAAATTCGTGTATTAAAATCAGTTAAAATAATGTAAATGCATTATTTTAACTGATTTTAATTCACGAATATCTAACACCCACTAACTATTTTATTACGTACTTACATATTCGTAAGGGTTGATCGGTCGACAAAAACGCGAATGGAATCGCAAAAAGAGGTGTACGCATAATCGTAGTTGTTGCCCATAAATCATATTCAATTTGGGATAATTTAAAATAAAAATGTAAGCTTTTTTCAAAAACTGCAATAACGTTATGTCTTTATTTATATATTTGAATTTAAGATTAAAATTTGGCTACTCTTTGCAAAATAACCCTGTAAAACCTTCGTCAAAGCCAGCTGCCAACATTTTTGCCAACAATTTCGTCTTATATATTAATATATCATGTACTATTTTATAAGATATATTATGAATGTTAAAATTAATATTAAGTAACAACGATCCTTTAATATTTTATTTCGTTTCTAAGACTTTTTGAACAAATTATTTAAATGAGAAAACGCTAATTCAAAATAGATGTTTGACAGAGTTTACAGTTGAGTTGAAGACCGTCTGTATGTACATTCTATACACCAAAACAATACTTATTTAATTATTCTATTATTCTTGACAGAGGAAACTTATTGGAAATTCCATTGTTGTATACATGAAACCTTTGTAAGTTTTCATGCAAAGCAATTTAGAAATTAAATAGATATTGCATTACTTTAGTTTATAAAACGGTAGTGACTGTCTTTTTGTTTCAATTTTGTTATATCCTCAAGATCGAATTCCGCTCAAAATGGCCAGTCTTAACGAAAATTAACCAAGATAGGATTATAGTGTACAAGTGTGTGCCTGCCTACATTCTTTATTTCCACACTCTCAAAGTCCGTTGGGACGGCAATCCAATAATTTGTTTTGATAAGACTTTACGGATTGAGGGAAGAGTAGTACATTAAAGGCAACACGGATATAGACCTTGTAGTAAGTGAGGTATTTTAAGTCGTAAGACTTGTGTACTGGTTTCTGTTCTCTTTTCAGTAAATTCAAAACTTTAAAAATGCGTATAAATAAGTCCGTTATATGAGATGGGAATAGTGCTAAAAAGTTAATGGAGCTGTAATGAAAAGTTACATATTAAGTAACAACGTGTATATATAATAAATTTATTTTTATATTGTACAGTAATAATTTTAACTAAATGTAAGACCTTTATCGAACAAGAAACATCCAGTCTTATGATAAGTTGAATTTGTTTTGTTCAAAAAGCGACCCTTTATTTTTTTTTTCAATTGTCGTTTGTATGGAATCGGTTTAGAGTCGTAAACGAAATGTAGCTGCAAATGAAATTTAGCTTAAAGACAGTATAGTAGTAGTAAGTATGCGTGTGTGGGGGGGGGGGGGGGGGGGGGTGTATGTGTATGTGAATTTTATCAATTTTATGGTTTCATTCTAGCCCACTGCAGTACACACATCCCCCACTAACTTTCCGGTTGGCTGGTAGAAAATGCCATATGGCATTAAGTCCGCCGTTTGTACCTTTAGTACAATAAAGTGTAAATAAATAAAATAAATAAGTATATGGATTATCTGAAACAGATCGACCAAGTTGATTATGTCTTTTCTGAATACCATTTGGAACAACAGTAGAAAGCATTGTAGATATAACTTCAATCAATATAACATTTATATTTTTAATAAACAATGTACTTTAACAAATTACTTCATTAGGATTCTGTAGAATAAATACATGTTAAATCGATATCATTAGTTTTAATTTAAAATGATTTTATACCGAATAATTTTCTGACAAATTACTTTTATTTTAATGATAATATAATATGACGCGATTGGTATATATATATTACTTTCGTTATCGTATAACAAAAGGTTTGGAAAGGATTTCTTGACTCAAAAACCCATTTGTAGTAATCACGTAAATATAAGAAACTAGCGGATGGATTTTTTATATTTACGCGAATACCCGGAATATAAAGTACTTAATGCATTTTAGTGGTCTAAAACCATCTTTTCATCATCGCCTATGAAACTGATTTGGTTGGTCAAATAAGTCTATAACAGACATAGGTAGAAACATTTTGTTGTTTTATATAGATAGATAATATTAGTTATCGTTATTTCATTATTTTCTTTGAATGTCAAAAATTCCCATTTTCGTCAACGGATTTTTTGACATCCATGGTATGTAAAATGATAAGGAAAAAGTAAATCACATCCTCAATACTGATGAATTTACTAGCATCAGTAACTTCTTTATTTTATTAAGTAAGAAACGAACTTTATGGCGTGTAATGGCGGTTAAGAATATCCACTACCTCATATCTTCCCGTGGGTGTCGTAAGAGGAGACGGAGGGAAACAAGCAGATCTTTTCGATAACAGCAATAGTACAATTAAGACTTTGTTTACCAACCCACTTGCTTAGCGTGGCAACTATGGCAAACATATTTTACATGATGAGAAAAAGATATAGACAAGTTGCTCTGGAATATTATAAAAATATCTGAGGTCCGAAGTGAGGGAGGACATGGTAAACCACGAATTCGGCAACTTGTTTTATCATCGGGAGGACGACCATCTGTCCCAAGGAGGTTGCGGATTTATCGTTCAAAAGTCTCTCGTTAACAACGTTGTAAAGATTGTGAGTGTGTTGTTAAGGGTTGCATACATTATACTCAGAATCACCGAACGGTATTCAATGAAGGTTACACAGGTTTTTACACCAACCTCGGTACATCACATTGAGGAGGTGGAGGAAATTGATCAGGATAACTTTAAAGTCATGCATTCCTTCAAAACCCACTAAGCGGAGTTATTGGAAGACTACAATACCAAAACTATGTTCAATAGATAAGGGCGAGCTGATGTAGGAAATTCGGAAGATTAGGGCAACGGAAGCCAAGGGGCCAACAGCTGACCAATTTCATGAAGTAGAGGGACTCTTTATGATGAACTCTTCCTTCCAGAAGCAGCTCCATAGGAAGTGGACCTGGTCGAGCCTCGACGATTCGACAAAAATGAGATTGACTTCATTATGAAGACTAGTCGACAACTGTTCAGTGATTTCTTAGTGATAGTGAGGGTGAAACAGGCAGCGGTCACCGAATGGTTAGAGGCACCCTGACGTTAAGTTGGAGAGGTCTCGTCTAATGAAGTCAATGCCCCGTCTCCATCGTGCTCTAATCCAAAGTCTCGAAATCTTTCAACTCGAGTTACAAAACCGTTTTCAGCGCCTTGTAGACTGCAATGTAGTGAATGATATAATCGACAGGAAATGAAGATGGACGAGAAATGAAGGTGCAGTTTTCAGCAGATTTGACAGCATACAGGCAACTGAACCGACAGTTTCGTAACTTATAGACTAGATACGCCTACTTGAAGTCCTTCAGAAGCTCTTCAATTCCGTGCTCCATGGTCATCTACTCCAAAGGCGTGTAGCAAAAATGCGATAGTCTTGTTCTTCAAGAAAAGTGACAACGCTCCCCTGAAGAACTTCAGATTGATCCCTTCCGTACCCATCCCTTCTGAGCAGCGTCTAGGTACTGTTTTCGAGAGTTGTTACGAATCGTCTCGCACGAAGACTTGACCACTTTCAGCCTCCCAAACAAGACAGTTTCCAAAAAGGCTTTCGTACCATAGACCTCATGCATACCCTTTCGTAAAATTCAGAAGACCGAAAAGTACAATCTGCCACTTTCAAGCTACTGAACTGCAAAGAATTCTGAGCAGCATTCAGGAAATTTTGACACATATGGTAATATTTCAACGTTTCTCGGGATACGTCGCAGAGTACCGGGACAAACTTGTGCCTGAAGTCGAAATTTTGTTGAACAAAGTCTTGGACTGAGGGCGACTAAATCTAGTCCAGCTTAATCCCAAGAAGTCATAAGTTTGCGCGTTTACCGCTAAAAAAGTCTCTCAGTTTCAAGGCACTCCCCTTGTTGCCTCAGCCATTATCGGAATTTTCGGCGTCGACATATCGAGTGACGTGCAGTTTCGTGGTCACTTGGAAGAGAGGGCCAAATTGGCCTCTAAAAAGTTTGGCGTGCTCAGCAGAGCGAGACAGTATTTCATGCCGACTCATCACCTGCAACTTTACAAGGCGCAGGTTCGGCCGCACATGAAATACTGTTTCCATCTCTGGGCCGGGGCTCCCCAGTGTCAGCTCCTTCCATTTGATCGGATCCATCGCAGAGCTGTTCGAATCGTTGGCGACCGAGCTCTTTTCGATCGGCTTGACTCACCGGCACTCCAAAAAGATGTTGCATTTCTTTGCGTATTTTATAGTCGCACAATTTCACCATCGCATATCGCGACAAAACTCGCGATACCATCCATACCATCTGGATAACTGGCGATCCACCACCATGCGATTTAAAAGAAGTTTTCTTCCTCGCACAACTTTCTTGTGGAATCGACTACCACCAGCGATTTTTCCGAACAGATTTTTTATGTAATAATATGTAATATGACTTAGGGACCATCGTGAAAAGAGCCTACTCCTTTTTAAAAGGCCGGCAACGCATCTGCAATTCCCCTTTGTTGTTCATGGGCGGCGGTAATCACTTATCATCAGTTGAACCGTATGCTCGTTTGCCCCCTCTCCTATAACAAAAATTCTCGTCAGGTATAACCTCAAAACCTGAAAACGAGATTTTACGTATTGCCAGTGATGACTTATGGCTCTGAGACCTGGTCCTTCACTGCTGGCCGTATGAGAACGCTCAAGGTTGCTCAGTAAGCTACGGAGAGGCCTATGCTCTGCTTGATAAACTTATAAATGAGGTTATCCACAGTATAACCAGATTAACCATCATAGCCCAATGGATTAGTTAGCTGAATTGGCAATGGGCCGGCCATATAGCTCTAATAACTGACAACCGTTGAGGAAAAAGGTTTCAAGTGGCAGCCTCGTACCAGTAAGCGATGTTTATGGTGACTCTCCGCTAAATGCAGTGACGACCTGGTATGATATGCAGGATGTCGATGAATGCAGATGGCTCAGGATCGTACCTTTTGGTATTCCTTGGGGGAGGCCTTTGTTCAGAAGTAGCTGTAATGATGATGATGATGAACAAATGACCGTACAGTTCACCTTAATGCGCAAAAAAGGCTACGGATGCGTTAAAACCATAGAATACTATAATACATACATAATAGAATGGGGGAGTGGGCAGATCCCGTGTAGCTACTAACATGTCAATTCACACCTATAAATGTCAACAAAATCTATCGTTTCGAATTTTAGTGTCAAGCGTCACTGCATGCAAATTATTTAAAAAATGGCAAATTGCGCAATAATTACGTGTCGAAAGAACAGGGAAATGGAATTTAAATAAAGGAGACATATCCTACAACTAGTAAGTCGAAATTATTTATATTTTGTGAATATTAGAAACAAAAATAAAGAAATATTGATGTGTCAAAAACAATAATCAAAAGTCTAAAATGTTTATATTTGCTCAGTCTGACAATACAGCTAATCGGGTTTATAGTAGTGATAATACGACGTAATTGCTTGTATGTGTGCTCCCGGCGACACCGATTCTCGTACAAAATAAAGTTGACAGCCATTCTATTGTATATTATAGTATTCTATGGTAGAAATCTCTGATGTTTTAGAAGGAATAATTAAATTCTTCAATACTAGCTAATCTCTTCAGACCGGAAAATAATAATGCAAGCACTGCTATTTTACGGCAAAAATATGTACCAAACCAGACAGACCCTTTGACAGAGAAAGAGTCCTAGTACCACCTAGTAGAGTATTTGTATTTTATTTATAACAGACTTGAAGGAAATGTTAAATGAAAAATATCAATACTGCTTTAACATTCCCTCTCTTCTACCGAGTAGTAGCGGTGTAGGAATAACCACCAATCCATATTATCCCGTGGGTGTCGTAAGAGGCGACAGAGGGAAACAAATCTGAAGATGGCCAGCAGTGTCTTCCCAATAACGAATAAAAGGAATAAAACCGTACGGTTGCCAACCAGCTTGCCAAGTGTGGCAACTATGGCAAATATCCCTTCTAAGAAGCAATCTATTGGGGAGGTTTATTTTCTGCAGTGGACTTTAATAGACTGTAGTGATAATGGTATTCCCTCTCTTAATTTTTTAATATGCTATTACTAAATACTTTTGTAAGTGTTTACAGAAGTTTGAAATTACTTTCTCATAGTATACTCGTACATACGCTTTGAATACTTGAAAGTCAAGTGTTCTTAAAGTTGCATTTTAACTTGCAAAAAGGACGAAGTTTAAATTGAAGTCAGGAGGACGCCGATCTCTTCGAAAACTTGAACTTACAGCGTGATAGTAAAACGTTATTGTTTAGTTACTTAAAAGTGATATAAAAATGTTTGCTTACGAATAATGCAAAAAACACATTTTAATAAATTTAAAAGCATTTTTTTAAACTGTTTAAAGTTACCGAGGCTCTACATGGCTTATATTAATTATTATTGCCTTTTTTTCTAAATTGAATAGAGGACATAGTAAAAGTGTAGTGTATAATCCTGAATAAATTTCAATTGACATACTGATGAGTTTTGCTTTGGAAATTTATAAAAGTAATCTATAATTTATCCCTAAATTTATTTTGTTTGAATTTGAAATTTTATCATCGCAATGGATTTTTATAGTCGATGACAATAGACGAATATTATAAAAAAGATGTCATACATTGATGCATGAAATACTTTGAAAACTCACTATCGCAATACTGGTTGCAATTCATTGAAGAAAATTAGTTAATACGAGGATTAGGATAAACATGAATGCAGAGCAATAAATTGTTATTTAGCACGTCCCTTCACGAGTTTAGAGAAGTTTTAAATTTGGCTTACTGCCAGTCGTCCAAGACATTATATTACTTTTATGTTAACAATCCATACAGTTGTTCCTATTAATTTTTTACAGTATATTCTTTGATGCGATAAATGCTAATTGCGATTATCATAATAAATAATCTTAAGATAAAATTTTAAAAGATAACATTTTCGTTCTAGTAGACTTCAAAGTGGAGAAACTCAATTCAACTTTATTTTCTTCTACAATAATTGGTAACCGAATTTAATAATTCTTTTTTATTAAATTGACAATAGTTTCAGGCGGTCCTTTAAATCTTGGAGAAAATTCACCGTTTTAATGTAACTAAATAGGCGATATTTTGTATACCTAGATATATGGACCTTTCGAAGGGTTTTAGACGGTAAAAATTTGTTTTTATATAGAAAATGAAAGAACTCCTCTTTATTTAAAAAACCGTTTCCAGTATCTTTCTCTTACCCATAATCGGTTCCTTCGATCCTTCGTCAATCTTTCTCTCTCTATACCTTTGCACTCTTCTTCCTTTTTCAAGAAATCATTCACCGTAACTGCTGCTATTGTGGAACTCTTTACCTCTCCATATTCGTCGTGCTAAACTCTTTCAAAAGTCTTGTTAAATCGTATTATTTAAAACGCTATTAAATAAATTACTTTACCTTTCTCGTACTCTTTTCATTTAATTTATTATATGATATTTTATATATTATTTTCACTTATCTTTATTTGTATGTATTATTATTTTTTATTATTATTTTGTATGCCCCCCTCTATTTTAACTTTTGTTTGCATCATTTCTATACGCAAAGGTTGTCTGGAATAAATCACTTTCAGAGTGATAAGACCGCCTATTGTACATATTTTATTTTAGTTTTAACTGTACTTGATGTTTCTGTATTGTGGTGTACAAAAAAGAATAAATAAAAAATAGGACAAACGATCATGCGGATCCCCTGGTGGTAAGGGACTACTGCCGTTCATGAACAATTGCAACACCAGAGAAGTATTATGCTCGTTAAGGTCTAGAGATATGATAGAAATAGAAATAGAAATAGAAACTTTTTTATTCAATGTAGATTATAAAAATACTTATTGAAAGTCACTTTTTTAATTTACCACTGGTTCGCAAAAAAAACCTCTGTCCTGGGAAGAACCAGCAAACCCAGCGGGACTATTTTTTTTAATAATAGCTTACAATCATGTTTACAATCAACAACACAAGACAAATTAGAAATAGCTTGGTGGCTGTCACCCTTCCCAGGGGTTATTATCATCTAATAAATTCCTTAATATTATAATAGTTTTTTTATACAAACCTTTTTATACAAACTTAGTTTAATAACATTTTTGAACTTTGTGTATGACAAATTTTGTATATTTTCTGGGATTTTGTTTGTAAAAGCGTATATATCGCCCCAAGAATGAATTACTGACTCGGTGGAGTCGAGTAACTGGTACTACCAGTTTGTATCTGCTCCTAGTATTTACAGAATGAATACCACTTATTTTCGCAAAACTACTTTTATTTTACATTACATTTTCATAAATGTATTGAGAGGCCAGAGTTAATATATTAATTTCCTTAAATTTTTTGTCTCAGTGACTCTTTTAGTTTTAAATTATATATTGCTCTAAGGGCCCTCTTCTGTAAAATAAATATAATTTCAGTGTCAGTCGCGTGTCCCCATAGCAAAATACCATACGACATAATGCTATGGAAATAACTAAAGTAAACTATTCTAGCTGTTTCAACACTGGTAAGAGTTCTAATCTTTTTTACAGCATATGCTGCAGAACTAAGTCTGCTAGCTAGTTTTGATATATGGGGGAGCCATTGAAGCTTTGCGTCCAGTGTGATTCCAAGAAAAATGGTGGTATTAACAAGACTCAGTTCCTCCCCATTTAAAATTACATTAGTATTGACATGTTTAACATTGGGAGTTACGAATTTCATACATTTAGTTTTAGTTCCATTCAAATGCAAATTATTAACATTAAACCAATTGACTAACTTAGCTATAGCATTATTTACTTCGTCGTAATTTAATAACTGTCGTTTTAATTTGAAAATTAATGAAGTATCATCAGCAAATAATACTATATCATGGTTATCCCCTACTATGTAAGGTAAGTCATTAATATATACAAGAAACAGAAAGAGGCCGAGAATTGAGCCCTGAGGCACGCCCATTTGTACAATCGACCCGGAAGAACTCATACTATTAATAACAACTTTTTGTGTTCTGTCACTTAAATATGAAATAATTAATTTAAGAGCATCATTTCTTACACCGCAGTGTTGAAGTTTCCTGATTAATGTTTCATGGTGAACACAATCGAAGGCTTTGGATAGGTCACAGAACACACCCAAAGCATCCTGTGAATTCTCCCATGCATTAAATATATATTTAATCAGCTCAACACCAGCATCAGTTGTCGAGCGACCCCTTGTGAAACCAAATTGATTTTTATGAAGTAATTTATTTACATTAAAAAAAATTAACAATTGATCAAGAATAATTTTTTCAAAAATTTTACTAAGTGTTGGCAGTACAGAAATAGGTCTAAAATTTGCGGGGTCCAATGTACTACCAAATTTAAATAAAGGTATTACTTTACTATGCTTCATTAAACCAGAAAACACACCAGATTTGATACTAGTATTAAAAATAATAGATAGTTGAGGTGCGATTGTATCTATTATAGACGCAATAACTTTAACAGAAATCCCTCACTGATCGGCGGTTCTCTTAATATCAATAGTCTTAAAATAATTTACAATATCTTTTGATGAAACTTTATGAAATGTAAAGTTCTTTGTACACACATTTACATTTTGTTTAAGTAATGATTCGGCGACGGTAGGAGAAGAATTCAGTGACTTAGTGGTTAAGATCGGAATATCAGTAAAATATTTCTCAAAAACCATTGCAACGTCCTGATCTGATTTAGTTAATTTATTGTTAACACTTAACTGGTAGTTTGAATTGCGAGAGTTGACCTTACCAGTTTCACTATTAATTATACTCCATGTCATTTTAATTTTATTAGAAGCAGTCTTTATTTTGTTGCTCTTTTAAATATTTTGGAATATTTTTTTTACATATTCCCTAAATTCGACGCTAGGATTATATGACCTTTCATTGTAAAGTTTATATAACCTTTGTCTACTCTTATGGACTCCTACTGTCGCCCATTCATTAAATGCTTTACGATTATTCAAGTAGAATGTTTTAGAAGTAAAAGTATTATTAAATTCATTGCAAATGAGCTTAAATAATGTTGCATACAAAAAATTTTGATTATTTTGGTATGAAAGTAATGGAAGTTTTTTTACTATGTTACTTCTAAACTTCTCCAAGCGATGTGCATTTACTGGAACAAACACTACTTTTTTATCTACTTGCTTTTTGTGAACATAAGGTAATGAAACAAATTGTTCACAGTGATCAGAGCTCAATTTTTGAATTATACATTTATTGAACGGCTTAACATTTGTAAAAATGTTATCTATACATGTTGCACTAGATTCAGCAGTACGTGTTGGCTCCGAAAATAAATTAAAAAGACCATAAGATTTAACCGATGATCTAAATTTAATATTAGTGGAGGAAGCTTCTAGGAGATTGATATTAAAGTCTCCACGTATTACAACAGATTTATTCTGTTTATTAAGCTTAGCGAAAACTTCCTCCATATTTTTTTCAAAAGTATCATATAAAGAACATGGGGGTCTGTAAACGCTCACAACAATGAGGTGCTCAAACTCAACACATGCCATTTCTACAGTTCGCTCAACAGAGAGGCTCACAATATCTTTACGTTCTTTATATGATAATAATTTACTAGCTAAAATTAAGGAGCCACTGACTGAGAAACAGCTCGCCCACGATGAAGGTCCCTCTTACCCTAAAGCTAAGAGGGCAATTGAGAGCGGTTTATATATGGATGATTTTGTATACTCGGTCGATAGCGTGGAGGAGGCCACCCTAACCACCGCCGAGGTTATAAAGCTCATGAAATCGGGTCAATTCGATCTTGTGATGTGGACTAGTAATTCGTGTCCGGTTTTAGATACAATCCCACTATCACACCGTCTTTCGGCGATAAAGGAATTCGATTCGGTTCCGATACACACAAGGTGCTCGGTCTGTGTTGGTCACCAGAGTCCGACGTGTTTAGCCTTAAGGTAAATCCGCCCGTAGAGAAATGCACAAAGCGCACAATACTGTCATGCGTTGCTGGATTATGGGACGTCATGGGTTTCGTAGCTCCAGTGGTATTATACGCTAAGCTTTTGATTAAACAACTTTTGTTATTTGAATGCGATTGGGATGATTCGCCGCCTGACAGCATTGTTCGTTTGTGGCAGCGCTTTAGAGAGGAACTTCCTTTACTAAGAGATATTAGAATACCGCGTCATATAAACGTAGATAGAAATAGCGTCATAACGGTCGTTGGGTTTGCAGACGCCAGCGAGAAGGCTTACGGGGGGCGTTGTATATTTCCACGTTCAGAATAATGGTAGAAATTCGATTAGCCTCATTAGTTCTAAGTCGAGAGTCTCCCCCCGTAAGGTTGTCTCTCTGGCGCGCTCAGAGCTTTGCGCAATAATAGTACTCACCAAGCTTATTACCGCAGTTATCAGCGCATGTAGGGATAGAGTTCACATAGAAAGGATATTTGCCTTTTCCGACTCCACCGTCGCCTTATGCTGAGTTCATTCTTCACCCCACCGTTGGGATACGTTTGTCGCGAACCGAGTGGCCAAGATCCAAGACGAGTTAGAAACGCGGAACTTTTATCACGTGTCCGGTACGGAAAACCCTGCCGATTGTCTATCCCGGGGACTCACCCCGATGCAAATAATGGACCACCTGCTTTGGTTCCATGGACCTTCTTGGGTTCACTTGGATCCCTCGCAATGGCCAATAACCGATTTCGAACCTTCGTCAGCGTCACAACCGCCGGAAGAGAAGAGACACGCTGTAGTGGCGAACGTTTCGAGCGAGGTTTCTCCAATCACTGCTTTGGCGAACCGCTTGTCCTCTTGGTCGAAATTATTGCGTAGCGTAATTTACGTTTGTCGATTCGCGAAGCTTTTATCGCGACGTTCGTATGTCTTAGCGTCCGATTACAACTATGCCGAGTCGCTAGTATTACGTGAACTTCAACGTGCGCACTTCTCTGAAGAAATTACAAGATTACAATCGAATAGAGCTTGTAGTCGCGCCTTTCAACGCCTTAAGCCATTTTTACAGGATGGGATTGTAAGGGTAGGTGGACGCTTGTCCAACTCGCAATTGAGTTTCGACCAACGGCACCCTATAGTTTTACCGCGTAAAGACCATATCATGAACTTATTAGTCGATTACCATCATAAATTGAACTCGCACGCTGGCCCCGACTTGTTGATGTCGATTTTGCTTTAAAATTATTGGATTCTTTCTGCACGTAGTTTAATACGCAATCGGGTGCACAGATGTATAGCTTGCTTTCGGACACGCCCTAAGCCGTCATTTCCGGAAATGGCGGAACGGAATCGGTAAAGCCCTTCACGCACACCGGGTCGGATTTCGCTGGTCCGTTTAAGGTCACGCTCACTCGCGGGCGTGGTATAAGATCCACAAAGGCTTACGTCTGCATTTTCGTATGTCTAACTACTCGAGCGGTGCATATAGAACTCGTTGGTGATCTAAGTACAGCAGGCTTTATAAGTGCATTTAAAAGATTTCTATCCCGTAGAGGCCCTGTAAGTAAATTATATTCGGATAACGGTACGAACTACGTCGGTGCAAAACGTATTCTATCGGAACTACATGAGCTCTTAGCTAGCAAGTATTATAATTCGGAGTTCGCTCACATTCTAGCCGAGAACCGCATTGAGTGGTCTCTGAACGTCCCAGCCGCGAGTCATTTTGGAGGCAATTGGGAGACCAATATTAAGAGTCTAAGGAGTCACTTATACCGAGTAATAGGAGATCAAATTTTGTCCTTCGAAGAGCTAAGTACGGTGCTCGCTCAAATTGAATGCGTAATGAATAGCCGCCCACTTTGTCGGACGTTGTCTAGTGACCCCTCGGAACCGCTGGCTCTAACTCCAGCACATTTTTTTAATTTAACGCCTTTAAAGTATTTGCCCGCCGCAGATATGGATGACAACAGACTTAGCATTTCTGCACGCCACAAATTATTAGACCGGTTAGTGCAATCGTTTTGGAAACGATGGAGGATGGAATACTTGCATACTTTGCAGTCTCGGCAAAAATGGAACACAGCGACTGAGCCTTTAAGCTGTAGGAACTGTAGTTGTGCTCACTAAGGAGAATACGCCACCTCTCCACTGGCCGTTAGGAATTGTCGAAGAGGTCTTTCCCGGTTCCGACGCAGTAATTAGGATAGCTCGCGTTAAGACCACGGTTGGGTCTTACCTACGTCCTGTTGTCCGTTTGTGCCCCTTGCCTCTTCCATAATTTAAATTAGCTTTCTAGATTAAAATTGTAGTTGAATTTAGGTAGTCTTAGCGTTAGTTAGTTATTTGTTAGATGATCTTAGCTCTAGTTGTTTTAGTTATTTTTTGAAGGAGATCCTTCAAGGGCGGGGGAGATGGTTGCGCGGAAAACCATTCGTATTTATTTTATTTGACGGTAGGCTGCCAAATCGGTTATCCCTTTCCAAAACGATATCATTCGTACCCTCCTATCGACACATCGGGGTGGTGGGGTGGGAGGGGAAAGAAGATGATTCTAGAACATCACGTAATCATCGGAACCGAGGATATATAAGACACGCGCGACCGACGCGTGGTCTCTTCCCGCCGCGCTCGCCGTTAGAACTACACCGCCTAGGATAATAGTGTCCTAAAGAGCTCTTTCCGCCGCGCTCGTCATTAGAACCACATCACTAGTAGAAAGCGCTTTAGCCTGGAAGCAGTCAAGCTCCAGGAAACCCGCCTCACCTCGTGTGAGATATAGTCGCGCACCGCCTCTCTCCGGAGTGTTCCAGAAGTCGCAGTTATAGTGCTCGACCGCATAGAAGAAACATCCCGGTGAGTCAATATCCAATATTATTGCCTGCTTGATATAATCGTTTTAACCCGCTCCAATTTTGTGTTTTACTAATCAAGCAGGATTCCTTTCATCGATTTGGCAAATAATAGTTCGTTTTTTGGGAAGAGCGAGTGCATTGTACCGCATATATAAGTGTAGAATCAATTAGTAGATACAGTCCACTTAGATTAATATCTCGCGTAATAGGTTTAAGGTTCGACCGGGGAACTAGACTTCGGCAGCCTTAAACACGTGGCTCCACCAGTTTGTATTATTTTTTTTTCTTAGATATTTCTTTATTCCTTATCTACTTGTTCGACAAAAATGTAAAAATTTTGAATAACATTTTATTGTTTCCCATTATTCAAAAAGTGCTGGGAACATTTCATATAAATATAAGCAATTTTTTATTTATATTTTTTCTTTTCTTTATATATTTAATTAAATAATGTAACAAATTTATTTACTTTTATTAGAGTTTGATTTAATTTAAAATTTACTTTCTTCTTTTTAACGTATTTCAATTAAACCTTGATAATAAAAAAGTTTTCTTTACTATTAATTCATATTTATACTACTTTTGGTTTTGTAAACATACATGTATTTGTTTTAATGTGGGTATGTGTATATATGACAAAAAAGCTTCATAAGTGCGAGACGTCTGGCAGCTATACCAAATGTGCCCTCTATGGGGCAATGCCTCACCTCCTCTAAATATACTTATATTTTCTCTTCAAGAACAATGATAATATGACTTCTGCCGCTTCCGCTGCTTTATCCACAGTTATATTATATATTTACCTAAATAAACAGAAAATTAGGGACAGAAATGAAATTAAAACTTTGCTAACTTGTGAAAATTTGTCTCCAATGTTTCACGAACGCTATAAAAGGGTTCTAATTTATCAATGATTCTAAGATATAGAAGACCGATCATATCATTCAATAAAGACTAACAGATAGTTTTAAAATAGCTAATGGTGTCTGCCGGGCTAGCATGGGCAGGAGAGAATATATCCCCGGGGAAGGGATAAAATTTTGATCCCTTGCTTAGTTTTATCCACCGTGCGAGCATGGGCAAGAGACAAAAATTATATCCCCCGATTATATCCACTGACAAGAGATAAAGTTATCTCTATAGTATATCCCCGTTTGACATAACGAGTAGACATATATCTCCCCCGTCCGTAGCATGGGGCCAAGGGGAAGAGAAAAAATTATCCCTTTTTGACATTTGAAAGGGACAATTTTATCCTCTTTCGCGGACGTGGGTTTAAGTTTATCTTCAAAACATTTTAATACAAAAAAGATGTCTCAAGCCTATTGCAACTACATTTTCGTGTCAGAAATTGAAAAACAAGAAAGAAAATTACATCGGCGATCGATACGTGATCAGAATACTTAATCTATTGGAATTCCTCGACAACGAATTTCTACGCTGGTTTCGGATGCTCAAAGATTGTTTTGTATTTGTGTAAAGAACTCTATGAGGATTTAATGCCTATTAATTCTGTGAATGGACTACCAATGCATATTGAAGTGAGCATCTATTACAACTACCTTGTTCAAAAACATCGTATAATTGCAATCAATACATGTGGCTAACTTATCTTAATACTTTTTCTAGGTACATAGGTAGTTTACATCTTTCAGTTTCTTGGCAGATGGTAGTTACCTACTAGAGAGGTACGAGTCAATTCCATGGCATGGCTGTTGTTCAAACAACAGATAATCAGCAAATACTTGACCTAAGTTATTGGGGCCATCATTAGAATGTGGGGAGCAATATACTTTAATTAGCCTCTTGTGTAGGTAAATACAAGTTTCAGTGTATCTACTTCTTTCATTTTATTTTTGACTAATACTGAAGTGAATGTCATTTCCGGGCATATAACAAGCAAGGCAAAACGTAGCTAGAGGATACCTAGCAGAGCACGGTCTGCCAGATATTCTTAAGGCTATTGACTGCACCCATGTTGATATATTTCACCATATCTATACCTACCATCCCAGACTGTGGTTTAGTACCTACATGGAAAGGGCGGTCTACAATTCTAATTTAAATTGTTCAACTGGTAATAGCAAACAAGTTATAGTTTTTAAAAAACCTAAAACCTAATAATCAAGTTTTTTTTTCTAAATAAAGAATAGTGGTATTATATTAATCTAATATTCCCCTATCCCCAAAAAATAACCGTAATGCATGTATGCCACAATAATCTTACAGGTGGTCCGATGAGACTATAGTCGTCCCGGTTAAAGATTCTACAACCTTTCAGATTGTAGTCACCCCTTATACATTGAGTTATTGAGTCTCGATAGCTCAATGCCATGATTTAATTAGATAGGTTGTATCAACAATACCCAAGGTGAGTCCATGGTCAAGTCATATTTAATGATAATAGAATCGGTCTATACTATATTTTAGGTAAGTATAATGTTTTAAAATAAAGTTATCAAACTTAGTAAAGTTACAATTCAAAGGTTTAAATTAAGAAATATGTTAATTCTTTAGCAAAGCTTGTTAAATATTTTAAAGACATAATATTAGGAATACAAATAACACAATACTCATGATTATAAAATTATTTATTCCTTGTTTTGTTTGAAATCATTACATTTTTATTCTTCATGCTTCATCATTTTCAATTAAAATTAAATCTTTGTAACTTAGAGCAGACATCAATTTTGATGTATTTTATAATTTTCTTATAATGGCAGTAATTGCGGGGATAAGATTTTTTTTAAATTTCCTCCAGAGGTTACACCACCTCCAAAGGTTCTATATTGTTCAGTTTCACAATTACCTTAATTCTAGACACATATTTTTTAATAAATGCAATAACAAGCGAAGTAATACCTTCGATTTGATACGAGCAATGTATACTTAACTTAATTATTATACAAAAGAAAATAAAGAAAGAATTAGAATAATAGAAAAAATAAAAACAAGGCAGAAATATGCTTAAACTAAATATAACAATTACTATAAATGACATATTGTTTACTTCTTCTACTTTATTATATTGCTACTAAACTGTTAAATTATTAACAGTTTAGCAATATAATAAACAAAAGGTAAAAGGAAATATAAGTTAATGTAAATCTACTTAATCTTAAAACTAAGCAAAACAAAACAAATTAAAATATAAATAAAAACATAAGTAATTAACATAATATATCTATAGTTTGCACACTGTCTATATAAATTTTAATCTACTATTTTACAATGACACATTAATTATTTACAATAGTCTAGTCGCCACAGTAAGATATTGTAACATTTAATGTATTTTATTTACATTATTAAAGGAAAGGCATGAAATAATAATTTAAACATTTATGTTAATAATATTAAAAGAGAGAAAAAATGTAAGTAAAAAAAGTCTAGTAACGATGAGCATATGAGAGAGAAGATGATAGAAAGATATAAGCTGCAGAAAGTTCATGCGAAAACATTGATTGAGGAAGTACGTGAAAGTTGTAGAATAGAAGCGGACGAGAGGTTGTCGCACAACTTTAAGGAAAACTCCAAACTCTTCTGGAAAGAGGTTAAGTTTGAAATGTGGTAAGGCTGCGGGACTAGACAGAGTTACTGCTGAAATGGTCAAGTACAGTGGGCCTCGCGTCTGGGACAGCTTTCATCTGCTGTGCAATTTGTGCTGGCGGATGGGAGATGTCCCGGATGATTGGCGTTCCGCGGTCATTGTGCCTTTATATAAAGGTAAAGGTTCACATTTTGACTGCGGGTGCTATCGGGCGATCAGCTTGACCAGTTTAGCAAGTAAAGTTTACTCGAAGGTTTTGACACGTAGGATGCAAGAGAATTCGGAAACATTCTTATGGGAGGCACAATGCGGATTTAGACCTGGAAGAGGGTGCACGGATCAAATGTTTTCTCTCCGCATGATCATGGAGAAGCTTCTGAGTGTTAACCAGAGGATTTTCTGTGCTTTTGTGGATCTGGAGAAAGCACTTGATAAGGTTATAAGGAAGAAAATGTGGGAACTGTTGCCGGGATATGGTGTGGATGGTCGATTGTTAAGGGCTGTGCAGTCACTTTACTATGACTGTGAAGCCTGTGTGAGGGTAGGGCATGACCTGTCACCCATGTTTAGCGTCCAAGCGGGCGGAAAACAGGGTTGTGTCATGTCTTCCTGGCTGTTCATACTGTATCTCGACAGCTGTTTACAGAAGCTGAAAAATAGCTGTTTCGGTGTGAAATTGGGTGACATTAAAGATAATTGTCTGCTGTATGCTGATGATGCAGTGCTTATTGCACCATCAGAAGCAGAACTGCAGGCATTAGTCACGTGTATGAAAGAGGAATGTGAAATTAAAGGTCTCCGTTTGAATGCTAATAAAACTAAGGTTCTGGTATTTGAAAAGGACGAAGAGAGAACGAAATGTGAAATATGGGTAAATCAGGAATGTCTAGAACAGGTAAATGAAATTTTATACTTGGGGAGTGCTTTCAGCCGGGATGGAAGATGTGATTTAGATGTGGATAGGCGTGTCGCTGCCGGAAACAAAGTCAATGGTGCCCTGAATGCATTAGTCAAAAGGCAAGGCGTGGTGAAGAGTGCATGCCTTGCAATACATAACGCAGTGTTGGTACAGACTTTGTTATATGGCAGCGGAACCTGGGTATGCCAGAAGAAGCATAAAAGCAAATTGAATGCAGTGGAGATGCGATCTCTTCGTAAAATGTGCGGCGTTACCATAGCCGATCGAAAGCGAAACGAAGAGATTCGGAATATGGCAGGATTGAAAGATGACCTTATCACAAAAATTGATAGGGGCGTACTCCAATGGTTTGGGCACGTTGAACGAATGAGTGAAGACCGAATGGTGAAGAAAATATATAGAGCGAAAGTAAATATTGAAAGGTGTCGAGGTAGACCGAGACTAACTTTCGAAGACCATGTGAGCAAATTGCTCGAAGAGGGGAGGGTCAAGAGTACTCGGATACCTAGACGTGCATGTATGAAGAAGTTAATGAACCTGAAAGAAGCGAAAGAGGTATGTAAGGATCGTGACACTTGGCGATCTGTTCTCTCTGGCTACCCCGTTAGGGAATGTGCGTGAAGATAAGTAAGTAAGTAAGTAAGTAAAAAATGTAAGTATATACAGAAAAGAACTTATCAGCTATATAAAGTCTACTAAAAGTAATTAAAAATATAAAGTGGATCACTTCACTTCTTTGTTATATCTATGGGATATTACAACTAAATTAGCGTTGACAAGTAAAATTTGTAACATGGAAAGAAGAATGCAAAATTAAAATAGGATAATAAAAGTGGACCTTATAGCTACACCAAATCTAAGATGTAAAATTACAATGTGCAGAGATGTTATAACAAATATAGAAAAAAAAACAGGTTGGGCATGAAATAAAGTTAAGAGAAGAAAAAAATGTAAAATGGATATAAATCAATGTATTCCTAACTATTAAGTGAACAACAGTTTCATTTTTTTTGAGCTAGTGCTTAGTTTACATTGAGTTATACAACACTAGAGGAGCAAACCACATTACCGCGCGTCGAAAAGAGTGTAACCACTATCCAAACGCAACGACGTAGCTTTGAAACTAATACTTTTTTTAAATAAACATATATCTATCTCACTTACACAAGTTGCGAAAACAATATCGTCGCTAAGATTAGATAAAGATAGACACACAAACATGCAATGGCGGGTTGGTGTGGCTTACGTGAAATTTTGCCAATATGACATTGTGCCTAAAATACGCAATAAAAATGAATTTTTTTTAAGCTGCAGTTAATTGTTTTTATATTAAAAAGTATATTTCATTTTAAAATCTTTATTGCGTCCCCTTAGAAAAAAAGGATACAAAGCTTATCAGATGAATAGAATTAAAGATAATGATGAAATAAAACACATTTTTATATGTATTTTTATTGTACTAATAAATCAAACAATATAAAATAGGTAACAAAATACATTGAGCTATTATGTACTACGTACTAGAGGAGACACTGCATTCAGCTACTCTGTTCCACTCAACTGCGGTGCATGCACTGCACTTTAATCAGTCACTCGCTAGGCGCTTGTAGAGTTGTCACGTGTTGTGTTGATTTAAAAAAATCTCTTGATAAAAATATGCCGTCTTGTGTACTTAGATATTGCACAAATAATTCAAGAAATGTCAGTAAAAACCAAGGAATTACTTTTCATCGGTTAATAAGATACTTATTCAATAAAAAAGTATTATAAATTAATAATAAAGCAAATTATTCCTAAGACGCCATCTCGTATCATTGAATATAGATTATGAAATTAATATGTTCAGATGCGACATTTCTGTGGGTACTTAAGTTTAGGACGAATATATTATTATACTACACATTTTTTTTGTAGAAACATATAAGTTATTATAATTAAGCTAAATTTTTCATGTTTAAATCTGCTTATTATTCTTTTATTTTATTTTTAGGTTTCCACTTCAAAGTCAAAGTGGAATAAATTCGTCCATTTTTAACTCTCGCGTGCCCAGCATTTATGAACGATTATTTACAACATTTATGATTCTAATTTAAATAAATATATTTGTAATTTAAATTTTATGTTAATAAGTTTTGTTAAACATACATTTAGTACGTTTTTTTATATTTGACATAGATACCTTTTAAAATATTCAGATAACAATATCATCAAAATGTAATTCTGACATAATATTATGTAATATTATATTAAATTAGCACATATACAAAATAAAAAACAATTTAAAAAATTGTAAGTACTCGATATAATTAACAATACAATATAAATAAACAATTATTACATACTGACCATTCTACTTACGTATAATCTATAATAACAAAAACTGACCGCGCAAGCGCAAAGCGCGTTTATACCAACTGCGCATGCGCGACTCTACTATTACCGCGCATGCGCGAAGACATAGAAGTAGCGCACAATTTTTGTTTGGAATAGCTTCTCTAGTACGTAGTACATTATAACTCAATGACCAAATATAATTAATATGAAATTTATATGAAATTGTAACTAATATAAAATTATTAATATAAAATAAGTAGGTAATAAAATATATTTAATAGATAATTCGTGAATAAACTAAAATAAGAATAATTAATTATTTTGTACAAAAGTTAAAACGTATTTTTTATTATAATTTCCAAAATATTTAAAATCAGAGGTAACAAATTAACTTACTCCATTAATTATATAGTCTCCCATTAATGTAAGATAATCACAAATGCGGAAAAGTGGCGACATTGAACATAAATTGCAATATTCGATAATTTTTTAAGTTTATATGAAAACAAGAACTAAAAATTATGTGTTGAAAGTGATTCCGCTTGATTTGTTACGTTTTTGTGACCTTGAATAGCATTCTTTCATTACGCATTTACCCATTTTTTGGCGTTTGACCATTCAACTCTGTCGGCGCCACATTGAACACTGAACTGACGTCAGCTAGGCTTATGGCTGTGGCCATGTGTGCAGTGGCAACGCTTTGGCGCGGTTATTACTGATCTAGTGTTATATAAATCAATGTTAGTTTAGCTAGCCACTACACGTAAAACAAACTTTTCACGTAATGGCAAAAAGGGATATGTTATACAATAAAATTCACTATTAAAAAACTGCTCAACTAAACAATTTGAAATTTCACCCACAGTAAGAGCATGAGTTTTTCCTCTATATACAAAAAAAATGGAGGAGGGTCGTTACCCAAAACTAAAAGTTATTGGAGTCCAAACATACAGGATGTGGGACACGAGCTGCAAAAGTGTGGTTATTCTGAGGATATACACTTCCGGCTGATGATGCATATATTTTCGGCAAGAGCTTTCCGAGACACCGCAAACGACACCTTCAATTCTAGCCGCAGACTCCTGATTCGCGAAACCACCGACCACGTGGTTTTCGTTTTTCCTCTATAACTCAGATATCCTTTATCCAATAATTCCAAATTTTTGGAGGATGATGTGTCCCCAGGTGGCGCACAAAATCACAAAAAAAAGAATAGCAGGTTGGGGCGACTAATTGAGCGCCGCAAGCGATTTACTGTTTTGCTAATATGAGAAAAAACGGTTTTTCACTAAAAAAATCACAAAAATTTGTTTTGCGGCTAAAAAAAATATACCACTAGAAACGTCTCGTTAATACGCAAATTTTGACACTAAGTATACTTATATCTCTTCACTTTTTTACCACTTTTCGAATTTTTTACTGCGGAAGCGTCAGAGTTTCATGGCGTTTCGCTTTATTTACTTCAGAGTAGAGTAATATATACAGAAAGTTTACTTGTGCCACAGAGTACCTTTGTATAAACTGAAAACTTGTACGTGCCCTTTATAGTTTATACTATGGTATATTATCTATACGCGGGGATAAGCTTATCTACTGTCGATATTATATCCACCATAGGCCCATGCTCGCAGGGTGGATAAAGCTTTGGCATAGGGATAAGACAATTTCTTCTTGTGTTTTTTCGTTTTTGTCCACTGCTGAACATAGGCCTCCCCCAAGTTATGCCACAAAGCACGGTCCTGAGCCACCTGCATCCATCGACTTCCTGCACACTTCGCCTACCGGTACGAGGCTGCCACTCGAGAACCTTTTTTCCCCAACGGTCGTCGGTTCTTCGAGCTATATGGCTGGCCCATTGCCACTTCAGCTTACTAATCCGTTGGGCTATGTCGATCACTCTGGTTCTACTGCGGATATCCTCATTTCTAAGTTTAGCTCGCAGAGAAAGCCCGAGCATAGCCCTCTCAATAGCTTGCTGAGTGACTTTGAGCGTCCCCATACGGCCAGCAGTGAAGGACCACGTCAAAATGTTAATAAGTAAAATTACAATTTATGTACCCAAACTCCGGCTCCTGACCAATAAAACCGCCGCACTTTTCTTTCGTTTTCTCACGATGTTTTACTTCTCCGCCAATTAACAATTTTATTGGTGCCAGCGGGGACCGAATCCCGATAGGTTGCATATAGTGAAATTACGGCAAAAGCTCGAAAATCTTTTACGTATAAATGTCTCTACAACATTAATTTATTCATTAAAAATCATAAATAAAGTTTTTTGAATGGTCTTAGATTAAATTGAGATTTCTTTCTTAAAAATATATCTAGAAGCATGCTATTTTTGTGTATAAATCAAGACAACTTATTATTGCTACTATTATTATTATTGAATAAAACTTATTATATTATATAAACTTATTATTATAATTATTATTGAATAAACTTGACACCTCAGCAAGAAGATATACCGTGCGAAAAACCAAACGAGTAGGTGTAATTATTGTGGAAGAGCCAAGATTGATCAAATAGAACAATATGCTTGAAATGTTATAAGCTTATTTTCAATGAACACAAACATAGTATATGTATCCAGTGATTATAATCAAAGTGAAAATGATCTTGATATGGCACGTAATGATGAGTAAAATGTCGAATTCATGTTCATATTAAGATGACTTTTCAAATATTTTTCAAGGGTAAGGCACAATTACTTTATTTTTAGTTTTACTTAGTAAAAGGTTTACTTTTGTGCATTTTAAAAGCACCATAAAGAGTTATTACTCATGAAATAATTTTATTTTATATTTTTTATCCGATAGAGGGAAAATACTAAAATTCCTTTTGAGACCTTTTGTGCCCCGCGCGTGTAATCCTGTGTTGATTAGAGGTGTGTTTAAGGGAGTGTTATTAATCTACAAAGCTGATCTTCAAATCCCACATAAAATAAAACTAAATTTGAGAAAAATAGAGTAGAATAGATGTAGCGGCAAATTTGACGTCTTTTTAGGTTCACGCTTTATTACTTCAATTTACGCTTTATGAACTTTTAATATTTAACAACAGCATAATATACCTACATTCAAATATGTTGGGCATATTTTATTGAATTTTCTAAAAACCATGTAGCTTCTTTTTATATATATCGGGCGTAAAATTCTACTGCTGTTCTGGTTTGGTTTGATGCTGCTCCCCATCTCCTGGTTTATTTCCATCTTTTGCCTCTAACGACACTCAAGTAACGTAATGGATATTCTGACACCGCCAATACCCAATCAGTATGTACTATGGTCAAAGTCACCCACATCTATAATCGATGTGGAATCAAAATGCAGATGCATTGTTAGCCAAGCTTAAAATAATATAAGGTCAAAGCATTTTTAATAACAAGAAATAAAATGCTTTTTAAATTGTAGTCTTAAACTTTTTACAATTACTTTGATATTAAATACTGCAACCAAGAAGAGCCTACTCCTTTTTTATAAGGCCGGCAACTCATCTGCAATTCCCTTAATGTTGCAGCTGTTCATGGGCGGCGGTAATCACTTACCATCAGGTGAGCCGTATGCTCGTTCGACCCCTCTCATATTTTTTTTGTTATAGAATAGGGTGACAAACGAGCACACAGTCCACCTGATGGTAAGTGGTTGCTGCGGCCCATAGACATCTACATCTATCTTCCATTACAAATCAAAATGCAGATGCGTTGTCACCCGCGAGGACTGAGATGGAATGCCTCATTTCCAGTAAAAAGGGTCTCCGGTTCTCTACACTCACCATACGAAATACAGCAGCATTAAGCTACTATTTCACGCTGGTATTCTGTGAGAGCGTGGTCCTTCCCCGGTCGAGCCGACCCATTCGTGCTACAACTATACTACTAATATAACTGCAGCATGGCTCTACCACGTAAAAAAATCTTCAAAATGAAGAAAAAATTCAAAATGAAGAGTATATATCCGGTTGTGAAGTATAAAATGTACGTTATAATTACGAGATTGGCTCGGCATTTCTCGTTTTGAATTTGTTACGATCTTATTGAGTTTCAAATTAAGTATTTTTCTTATTTATTTGAAATTTGTCTTATGTAATTTGAAGCTGTAATCCCAATATAAATTATTGTCGAATCAATACGTCGTTTCTTGACAAGAAAATTAAAGGAAATAAACGGAGTGCGAATTAGTAATATAACTACTATTTACGTCAACTTCGTCGTATTGTCATTGTTCGGATGTTTCAGAGATACAGAGGAAAGAGCCAAAAATTTCACTACGTTTTTCGTTTGATGCGATTCTTACCATGTTACGGAGTACAGTTTCAATGGCAGAGGTACATAATTATCCAGCAATAGACTTCCAAAGGCTGATTATGTAGAAGAAAGTTGGTATAGATTTTTTCCGTCAGTTGATCACCAAAGCATATTTTTTTAAAGGACTTTGTGCACTACGTGCAAATGTTAAGTAAAATTTAGCACATCCTTTCTTACCCCACATTCACTACTCCCGCGGTGTAAAATTTAAAGGTCAAATGTTCAACTGTATCATAAATATTTTTTTACGTCTGACGTAAACGAGATGTTTATACTGCCTATAGAATACAATAGGATATTTTTTATTCAATATAAATTGCATGTTATTCTTACCGCTGGTTCGGAAAAAACCTCTGTTGTCGTGCTGGGATTAGTGGTGACGGGATTGGTGCACGCAATTGAGTAAGGGCGGGAGGTGCTCTTCAATCCAGGTAAGAAACATCATTGTATTTAGTTAGCGAAAGGTTGCAAATTAATTAACATTTTTATCAATTGTTGTTATTTTAAATCGCATATTTATTTCTGAAACTAGCTGTTACCCGCGGCTTCGCCCGCATGGTCACTGGGAAATGAACTATCCAGTGCTTTTTGAATTGAAAGAAAACTGAGTTTTATAGATTTGTCAGAGATGCAGCCATTAAAAGGAACCCGGGCAAAATTGATTCGTCAGCCTATTTAAATGTTTTGAAACGCAGCGTATAGGAAAGCATGAAAATAGCCTGTTTATTCCAAATGGAAACATGATTTTTTTTAATTAAAGGAAACTGAGCGTAATTACCCGTCAGGGATGCAAACTTTTGAAAAGAAACTGACCTAAATTGATACGTCAGAGATGCAGTTTTCTAAATTGAAAGGAAACTGAGCCGAATAAAAGATCCGTCAGAGATGCAGCCTTTTGAGTTGAAAGGAAACTGAGCTTAATAGGTCCGTCAGAGGTGCAGCATTTATAATTGAAAAGAAACTGAGCTAAATAGGAAATTTTGAATTGAAAGTGAAGATGTGTGGGAATTCTGATTAATAGATTATAGGAATTTTGGAAAAAAAAACTAACTGAACACTATTTTAAAACGCTACTGTACACAATGTTATATGTTTTTCCATTCGGGGAAAGAATGTGGAAATTCTGGGCATTTGACACACGCGAACATGCTACATACAGCTGACCATGAGAGAAGCACGGTTTTTCTAAGTTGACCCCCGCTACCTGTAACGTTTGCCCTTGCGCTTTATTAATTTTCATTACAAAACTGAGCTTAATAGGGAACTGCAACCCTTTAAATTGAAAAGGAAGATCTGTGGGAATTATAGGGATCCGTGGTATAATAACGTTTTCACCTTTTCCTACGCCTGTCAAAATTGTAGCACCGATTATGTTCCGTCCAAGATGTGTCACACGCAGCCTTGTCCCGTTACATAACCGAGGAGTTCTAAATTTCGCATAAGCATGACTGGAACGCCTAATTTTAATTGAAGCTTATGTGAGGGCAGACCTGACTATTCTAGAGAATTTAGAAACTCTGCTGGATATGAAGTGCTCTGTTCTGTGTCCATAACTGTGTCTACTGATAAATAATCTGTTATTTCTCCTGCTACTTCGCTTAATATATCTGAATTTATTTTGTTAACGCTCTCATTTTTTGGTGTAAGAATAGCCCTTTCACATAACCATTTGTCTTCATACATGTTGTTCGTTAAATCTGAATAAACGCTCGCAATTAATTCGGAATGACTCTGTACTAAATTACAAAAATCTCTCGTCAATTTAACGCAGCCCACAGCATCCATTTCCAATCGCCCATCGCCAATTTTTAATAGTGTGTCAGCATAGTTTCCAGCATTGATATTGTTGGCGACGCATTGTTTTGTATGTAATATTTATTATAAATTTTATAAAATATGTGTAGGTAAGCTTGTATGTATTTGTAATATTATCCCTAAGGTAGATAAGAGTGAGCGATTCCCGCTAGCATTGTTGGCGGTCAGTCGTCGCCGCAGTCTCCGCTGGTGTGCACATACATACGTTTAAGTCGTCCCGCGCTTTGAAGAATCTAACGGTCAATTTGTATTTTCACCGTGTGGCGCAATAAACATTTTATGTAACCAGCACGAGTTCTTGATTTGCTATCGATCCACTTCAGTGGTCACTTCGGCCGGATCATAAATTGTAATGTTATACAGTCCACCGCGAATAATGACAAAAACTCGTGCTACAAGAAGGAAGGAGTTGGAAGGCACACAAGACCAGGGACAGTCAACGGCTCCGCAACACCCATATGAGGTTGAAAACAAACGGGATATAGAAAGTGACTCAAAGCCAAAGAGTTTGCCTGCTAAACCTTCGGCATCGTTGAAGTCCATACATTCAACATCATCGTCAGTACGTGCTCAGAGAAAAAAATTAGAGCTAGAAGCAGCGGAAGCAAAAGCACGTATACAAATGGAACTTATTGATAAAAAGCTTGAGGCTGATCTAGTCGATTTGGAACACAGTTCACGCTCATCGAGGTCGCACACCAACGAGGAAGTTGAGAAGTGGTTGGAGCGCAGTCAACAGCCTGAACATCCTGCCCCCGAGAATGGATTTACAAAGGGTGGGCCAAGTGCGCCGGCAGCAGGTGACGCCGCCGCCGGTAACGATAATGGTACAGTGCAAATGTTGGCCAGCGCACTCAAGAATTTAGCCGCTGCCTCAACATCTCAGCAGAATAATGGTAATTTATTGAGCCGTATATCCACACCGCAAGATTTACCAATGTTTAGTGGTGACCCTATGGACTGGTTACAATTCAAGTTGGCATACGAAGAATCCACACAGGTATGTAACTTCAGCCCTAAAGAAAATTTATGGCGCCTACGAAAATGTCTTCGTGGGCAGGCAAAAGAAGCAGTTACGGCTCTTCTTATCACAGCTTCATCACCTGATATAGTGATGTCAACTTTAGAGTTGCAGTTTGGTAATTCAGACATCATCATAACTAGAATCATGCAGTATATAAGGAAGCTACAGCCCATATCACCTGATTACCATAAAGATATTGTGCCATTTTCTATTAAAGTAAAAAATTACGTCGCGGCTGTACGCGCATTAAACAGACACGAATATCTTCAAGATACAAGCGTCACTACAATAATATTAAGTAAGTTACCTACAGTACTTATTTCTAAATGGGCAGACTATAGTTATGCATTTATTGCCGGCGGCGTTAAGGCGAAACTGGATATTCTGTCAGAGTTTTTAAATGAAGAAGCCGTAAAAATTTCTACATCTTCGGTGCAGTTAATCAGCAATGTTCACAACATTAATAAATTTAAATATTCTGAACGCTCGCATAATACATTGTTAGTGAATAGTGAACAAAATAAAATCGCTATGAAGTGTCAATACTGCAAAAAATCTCCGCATAAATTAACAGAATGTAAACAATTCAAACGGTCACTACGCAAGGACAGATGGCGGTATGTAAAACGTTACGGTATCTGTTACAAGTGTTTATTATCGCGCCATAATAGGGATACGTGCCCAGCGCCGGTGTGTGACACGGACAACTGCGGAGAAGCACATCATCGGTTGTTACACTATTCGGTAAACAAGGAACAAACTGTAAGTAACTGTGAAAATCTTAACTTAGTGCCTGAGTCTGAGAATATAAGCCAATCCGAAACGATTACAAATATTAATACAAATTGTAAAGCGTTATTAAAAGTAGTCCCTGTGAAAATTCACGGTCCGAACGGAACAATTAGGGCAAGTGCGCTGTTGGACGATGGTTCGACGATATCGTTAATAAGCAGCGCGCTCGCTAAGCGCGTTGGACTCAGCGGCCAGCGCCAAACGATGCGCGTGAGTGGCGCGTTCGATTCTAGTGAATTAGTGTGTGAATCGACTGTAATGAACTTTAAGATATCTAATTGCAATGGCGATGTGTATACTTTAATTGCACGTAGTGTAGATAAACTTAATTTGCCTAAATATAACAATTTTTCTAGAATTAATTGTAATAAATTTAAGCACCTTTGTAATATTAAAGATCAACTTTGTAATGTTTCTACTGCACCTGAATTGTTGATAGGCCAGGATAATTGTAATTTATTATTGCCCTTAAATGTAATTGTAGGTAAGGCTAACGAACCATGTGCGACCCTCACTCCGCTCGGTTGGTGTGTGCATGGACGTGTACCTGCTCATTTGGCTTCGGAGATGACCGGTCACATTAATTTACATCTTGGTGAGGTCTTGGAAGCAGCTCAGGTGGAACAGCGCATGTTGGCGGAACTCCATGATGAGGTACGTCGATCCTGTAACTTAGATTCGTTGGGGGTGTCACTACAGCCACGACAAAATAAAGAGGATGTCCAAGCGTGGTCACATCTGGAACGGACAGCGACCCTGGTTGAAGGCAGATGGCAAGTCGGCTTACCTTGGATCAATGAGAACAGTAAAATGCCTGAATCCTTCTCCAACGCCATGTTGAGGTTAAGTGGTGTCGAAAGGAAAATTAAATTAAATAGCGATTACGGGGAAAGGTATAGGGATAGGGTGGCTCACCTGTTGAATAATGGATATGCTGAGGTAGTGTCCAATCCAGCAGCTGCTCAAAATAGTCCCAAGACCTGGTATCTGCCCCATTTCGGAGTCGACAACCCTAATAAGAAAAGCTTCGTTTGGTCTTCGCGGCGGCCAAATCAAACGGATTGTCACTAAACGATTACCTACTTAAAGGTCCAGATCTATTAATGTCATTACTCGGGATCATGTTCCGCTTCCGGGAATATAAGGTGGCATTAACCGGAGACATAAAAGACATGTTCCTAAGAATAAAAATTCGTCCCGAAGACAGAAACGCTCTTCGTTTTCTTTGGAGAGACAACCCAAAAGATCCAATAAAAACATACGAAATGTCATCTTTAATTTTTCGGTGCAAACTGTTCACCCTTTATTGCACAGTTTGTAAAGAATAAAAATGCAATGTGTTACGAGTCATCGTTCCCATCAGCTGTGGATGCGATTTGTAAACAACATTACATGGATGACTATATAGATAGTATGGAGGATGAACACACTGCAATGAAATTAGTACAAGATGTTTCTTTCATTCATAAACAAGGCGGTTTTGTTATCCGAAACTGGACAAGCAATAGCTTAGAGGTTTTAAACACCGTACCAAAAGAGTCTCTCGGTACAGCGGCCGTAAGGTTTAAAATCGGTCAGCACGAAGAGGGTGAGAGGACACTTGGATTGTTTTGGTATCCAGATAATGACACGTTAGGGTTTGATGTCTCGTTCAAGCGCATTCCGGAGAACATTAGCAGTGGTAAAACGCGGCCTACTAAGCGGGAGATGCTCAGAATAATTATGTCAATATTTGATGTATATGGAATTTTATCTCCAATCACTATAAAAGGAAAAATAATGTTACAGGAAACTTGGAAGGCTAACATTGGATGGGACGAAATAGTTTCAGACGCTATATACAAAAAATGGTGTGAATGGATGAAACAATTAAAATGGATAAATAATTTGCGCTTACCGAGATACTACCAAGCAGCCGCGAGTGGAAGCGAAACGGCAATAGGATCGATGGCGGATACATGCGAGTCGCGGGCGCAACGGGCTGCCATCGGTTATAGCAACCTACAGTTACATATATTTTGCGATGCATCTACGCAAGCTATGTGCGCGGTAGCGTACTGGCGTTGGGTTCATAATAAGAAAATATATGTATCGTTTATAGCTAGCCGCTGTCGTGTAGCGCCGGTGAAGTTCGTTACGATTCCGCGCCTGGAACTTCAAGCCGCAGTACTTGCTGCTCGTTTATCGCGTACAATAATTACCGAACATAGAATCAAGCCTCAGAGGAAAATATTCTGGAGCGATTCTAGTACTGTCTTACATTGGATAAGGAACAATAATAAAAACTATAAGACATTCGTAGCTAACCGTTTAGGAGAAATTGACGAACTTACGAAAACAAATGAATGGAGATACATTCCTACGAAGTTAAATATAGCCGATGTTGCCACCCGGGAAGCAGTTAATTGCAATTCAATTACTACAGAGTGGCTCAATGGCCCAAAGTTTCTGCAAAGTTCTGAAAATTCGTGGCCCGTAGGATCTTTTATGCCCGAAGTATGCAGTTCGCAGTTGGAGTATGTGAGTACAATACAGGAACATTCTGTAGTAGACTTACCCGTGCCAGATCCAACTAGGTTCTCTTCTTGGCTTCGCCTGCTGAGGACTACCGCTTTAGTATTAATATTTATAAAAAGATGCAGAAAATTTACAAGTAACTGTCAGATCAATTGTACCGATATGGTGGAAGCTGAACGACTTCTGCTCAGATACGCTCAGCTGCAGTCTTTTCCGGAGGAGATAGCTGCAATTAAGAACAGAAAACCGTTAGAACGAGTCAGTAGGCTACACATCTTAGCTCCGTATCTTGACGTTTATGGAATTTTGCGCGTTAGTGGCCGTATCGATGCTGCTGCTGATTTATCTCTGGAGATCAAGAGACCTATCATATTAGACGGACGGCATTCCATATCGCGACTAATCGTTAAGCATTACCACAAGAAGGCAGCGCATGGATTAAATGAGATGGTGGTAAACGAGCTAAAACAAAAATATTGGATCTTGAAGCTACGACCCACTGTACGTACCGTCGCATCCAGCTGCATGTTCTGTCGCATGCAAAGGGCTAAGCCAGAACCACCACGAATGGGGGACTTACCTCAGCCCAGATTGGACCACCATCAACGACCATTTACAAATTGTGGCGTTGATCTGTTTGGCCCACTCGATGTGACTATCGGACGAAGAAGAGAAAAGAGGTACGGAGTACTTTTCACTTGCCTCACCGTGCGTGCTGTTCACATAGAGGTGGTCAATTCTTTGACTACGGATTCTCTTATAATGGCATTAAGAAGAATGTCAGCACGTAGAGGTTGGCCCAAACATATCTTCTCTGACAATGGTACTAACCTCAGAGGTGCAAACATGGAGCTCTTAAAATCCATTAAGGAACTGGATGAGGTTGCATTGAAGGATCAAGCACTAAACTTCAGCACAGAATGGACATTTATTCCACCTTCCAGTCCACACTGGGGTGGGGCTTGGGAGCGCCTTATACGGACTGTAAAAAATGCTCTAAAGGTCGTACTCAAGGAACGTGCACCTCGAGAAGAGGTCCTTATAACCTTGTTAGCTGAAGTCGAAAACTTAGTAAACAGTCGACCGCTCACTCATGTCTCCGTAGAGCCAGGAAGTAATGAGAGCTTAACTCCCAACCATTTCCTGCCGGGAACGTCCTCCAATTTGCCTACAATTGGGGTTTATGACGATTCAGACATCTACCTCAGGAAACAGTGGCGTATCGCACAACGCCTGGCGGACAAGTTTTGGGAGCGATGGGTTAAGGAGTTTCTGCCCGAGCTGTTACCAAGACGTAAATGGAATCGCGAACAAAGGTCTTTACGAATTGGGGATCTAGTCCTAGTCGTTAGTCCAAGTAAGCAGCGTGGCATATGGCAGCGCGGAGTGGTCGAAAGGGTTTTTCCTGGCAAAGACGGCAGGACTAGGGTGGTTCAAATAAAGACTCCATCCGGGACACTTGTACGTCCAGCAACACGCGTCGCCAGAATACCCATGGAAGATGAGTGTCGCTGAGGCGACACTGGGGTGGGGCGTGTTGGCGACGCATTGTTTTGTATGTAATATTTATTATAAATTTTATAAAATATGTGTAGGTAAGCTTGTATGTATTTGTAATATTATCCCTAAGGTAGATAAGAGTGAGCGATTCCCGCTAGCATTGTTGGCGGTCAGTCGTCGCCGCAGTCTCCGCTGGTGTGCACATACATACGTTTAAGTCGTCCCGCGCTTTGAAGAATCTAACGGTCAATTTGTATTTTCACCGTGTGGCGCAATAAACATTTTATGTAACCAGCACGAGTTCTTGATTTGCTATCGATCCACTTCAGCTATCATTATACAAATGCACTCTCATATTCGTAGTTAAACTGAATTTTGTTATATTGTTCCATAAAATAGACTACTTGAAGCATGCTTTAATTTCATCCGCAGATGTGCCCTTTTGAATGACAGGTAAAGTTTGGCGAAAGTCACCAGCCAGTAAAACCACCATTCCTCCCATTACATCGGTATTGCTGCGCAAATCGTAGAGCGTTCGATTTAGTGCTTCTACAGCTTTTTTATGCGACATTGTACTTTCGTCCCACACTAAAAGTTTGCATTGTCGTAGCATTATACCTCGTGCACTATTTTTGCTAAAGTAGCAGATCGGCGATTCTTCCTGGGCTAGATTTAGAGGGAGTTTTAAAACAGCATGTGCGTGTGGCCCCCACTTAGCAGCGTGGCGGCTATACCGGAGGAAGCTATGGCCACAGCAATTTTTTTATCTTTCCGTACTTGCGCTAATAATAAATTTAACAAAAATGTCTTCCCATTTCCTCCAGAGGCATCTAAAAAGAAAAGTGCACCATTTTCAGATTCAATCTGTCCTAATACTTTGTCAAAAACTCGTTTTTGTTCGGGAAGCAAGCGGGGTACCAATTCGGCTACTTGCTGCTGCAAAGCTGGTATATCGTAGTTTGTTTCACGTATAATTTCATCACTTAGTTCATTTTCTTTTGTTCGCTGAGGGCTTATCATTCCAAAGTCGCTTAATTTTTTTCCTACCATTGCCATTACTTTATCTTCAATTTTTCCAAGTGCTTCAGTATAAATATGTTCATTGTATATTATGTTCGCGTATGTCTACTGTAACCTTCGCAAAATATCTTCCGCCATGTACTCTTTATATTTGTCTCACAATTCATGTGCATTAGATAGCCTGCAAGTTGATATGAGAGTTGCATTTTTTTTTGGCTGGTAACTGCCACTGCACAGCTTCCTCCATGTTTTCATCCCAGTGATTATCGTTTTTTAAAAGATGCAGAGCTTCACATGCTTCTCTATAAGTTGCGCATTCCTGACCGTTGACAGTTTTAAGGTCTTTATATCCTGTAGGACCCCGAACATGGTGCAGCAGAAATCGTAAACAGAAACATTTAAAATTAGTTACATGGATGGTATACACACTACCAAGGACATCTAATGACTTTACACCGCGCCAATTTGCAACAGGCGCGCATTGAATACGGCGTTTCCACTCCTTCCTAGATGTGTTTCAAGTATAATAGCGGGGGACTTCAGAATATAACAACGTTTTTGAAAAGAGGTCTGTTTTACAAAGTTGAAAGAAGGCTGTTAGTGTAGTTTTTGGCGGTGATGCAATTCTTTCCTGGAAATTTCTTTCGGTGAAATATACACGCTCTCCATTTTCTAAGTGCACAGCAAGGTGAGTAACTGTTGGGTGCCTTTCGTGTAAAGGGAAGACAAGCCTACGCTGCCTCGTTACTGCTGACATAATGCCCTGCTTGAAAGGTCTGTACTTCATTAAGGGGATTTGCCTCAACTTCACTCCTGAGATTAAATATTGCTTGGTCGCTACTTTTATTTATGTACTTACAGATATACTTGATTGCGCGGACAGAGCTACATGCTTCTACATTAATGTGGGCATTAAACGTTTTACATAAATGGGCGAATACGGGACAATCCAGCTGTTCGAGATCTCGATGAATCGAGATTTGATTGTAACTTTCCTGCCACCATCTTCGGGAGCTCTGCGTCTGTATAAAGGGTAGCCATTGTCATTGTGCAATGATTCTTTTAATAGCTGTTTAG